>JMFS01020226.1:0-23414 GCA_000699545.1 Podiceps cristatus
CGGCCGCGGCGCCTCGGGGTCCGTGTAGCCGCTCTGGGTGCTTGCCGTGCAGAAATGCCCAGCCGTGCTTGTAGAAGTGTATGTAACTTCTTAAAAAACCCATCAAAGTACCGTTCTGAAATGGCCTTTTCAAAGTGAAGGTTGTGTGATGGCAGTGTTATTAATTTAGATCATCTCTGTCTTAACCGCCACCTACTGCGCTCCCTTTGGAGCTTGGTTGCATTTATCAACTTTTAGTCAGGCTCTTGGGCATTTGAAACACACAGATAATCTTAGTGAATCATATTCCGGAGAGAAAGCAAAGACCTGCTCTGTATTAAGTTTTGTTGTAGCATAGGATAAGAGATGTCTTCTGGCAGTATCTGAAAAGAAATCAGGTTAAGAAGTAATTACTGTTAGCTGAGAATGTTCACACCAAATATGAACCATATCAATCTGTCCTACAACACTGTCAAGCCTGTGTTTTTAAGGTTAAAAATCCATTCTTTGTTTTAGCAGCACCTTTTGTTCAGCTTTAATTTCACTGTACTGGCTTCAGTTAAATTAGATTGTTGCTTAACAACATCTTTTAACTGTTCAGAAAGATATAGGAAAACAGTGGTGAAAACTTGGCCTAACATCATTACTTATTTTGTGTATTTGATCTCAGAACTTGACCAATTATATGTTCTTCCTCCTCTTTTTTTTTTTTTTTAATTAGTTTGCTTTTATAAGATAGCATGACTTTTTTTTTTTTTTAATTTACATCATTGTATTTAACCACCCCCACCCCCCAAAAAATCCCAACCCCAAAAGAACAACAAAATTCCATCCACCAGTTGTTTCTTGTAGAGTGAAATTTGTGTTATTAGAACTGACTTCTTATATTGAACTCGCCTAAACTTTGGCTATGATGGAAACTTTCTTGTTCTTCTTTTCATGACTTCAAACAAAATTTCTCATCTGTCCCTCATGCTGAGCAGTACTTTCCCCCAAAAGAATTCATGTTTGTCCAATGTTAAAATAACTATATACTACAATTTGAGACTTGAGTGAATATAGCATAACAGTAATGGCACTTTAAATTACAGCATCAATTTAATTTAAGAAATCCAGGAGAACAAAATCCAGTGCTATTTTATTGAAGGATATGTAAGTTTCCACAGATTTTTCTTGATTAAATCACAAGTGAACAAAGTTTCTAGATTGAAAACAGTTTCTGATGTTAGTTCTGTTATTCGTTTACTATATATCTATTTGTGTAACGTAGTGCAAGGCACAGTCAGTAATACTCCCTGATCTTGATAGGAACATGAATAACTCTCCTGACATAATTACATTTAAAACCAGCAGTGTGTTGCTTTGAGCTAGCTATCTAATAGTAAACTGGAAGATATCAGTGCCTTTTTTTTTTTCTTTTTGTTTAAATATTCTGCCTGAGTGCGCAGGTCTGAAAGCTGGAGCATGATGTTCTTTCTGTATTTGCTTTCCCGGTCAAGGACTATATCTGTAGTATGTAAAACTAGTGTGTAGTGTGTCTTGGACTCTGCTGTTCCACTGTGGTACTGTAATGGTGTTGCTTGTGACAAGGTGTGGATTTGGGGGAGAGGGAATAGGTTTTAGTATTTATGGGGGAGACTGATTTTTGCATGATGTGAGGAAAAGGCTTTTAAAAAGAGGGAGGGAAGCAAGAGGAAGGACGATAAATTTGTGATAACATCACAGCATATGAGCTAGTTGGAATTCCAGTGCATTTTCTTGAGTTTGTTGTGTTATTAATAATGTATGATTGTGTGACTGGTAATGCTTTCAAATTGTGTCTTAGGTTATAGCCTTCTCCAGTGTCCACTGATATAAATGGAAAGGGCCTCTGTTGATTTCAGTGGGCTTTGGATAAAGCTTTGAAACACTTCGTACTTCCTGGAAGGCTTTCTTGTTTGAATGAAAGGGCTATTGTGCACTGTTTTTTTTCCCTCCTTATTTCTGTGCTGAAAAATAGATTCTGAATCCTTGTACTGTTGAAACGATTTGCTTCATAAGTGTCCATTGTTGGAAGAGAGGCGCCGGCACTTCAGCTGGTGGGTGCAGGGGTGGGGAGCGGGATGCTTCCCCAGCACCGTGAAGCCGGGCACAGCAGGTCTCTCCAGGGCTTTCCTGCGTCAGGGCTGCCGGAGCTCAGCCTGGCATGATGTCATCGCCGCCCCACCGCCGCAGGGAACCGGCGGTCGCTGCCAGGCCCCGGGGATGCTGCTGGCAGACTTTGTTCTCACCAAGCTAATGATATTGTGTATTTCAGGTATTCAGCCTTAATATTGATGATACGGTGTTTTCCGCAGACTATACATGAAGCATAAGGTTGTGAATTGATGCTCAGTCTAGTTACTTTGCTTGAAGAGACACCTCATAGCTTTTTTCCTTTGTATGTTGAAAGGTTGCTAAATAGCACAGCTGTAACACTTTTTCCTGAAAAAGTTGGCTGACTGATGAAAAATGCTCAGTATTTTTATATATATATTTTAGTGTTTCTCAATATATTAGAAAACAGTATTTTTGTAGTTCGCTTGGGTTAAAGATAGCATGTTCTCTATTGTTAGGGCTTTTTTATCTCCAAATTCAAGTGATCTGCTTATGTCAGCATCCTTTCTTATTTTGATAATTTTGTTCCCACTGGGTGACCTGTTAGATAGAAAAAAATGTACTAGATGGTAGTAAAACAAAACAAACAAAACCCAACAAAAACACCAACACTGGGTATCGGTTGCTGAGCTGGATGAGATTGGAGCAGAGGCTGACTTCCACATCTCCAGGGTGGTGTCGATGTGCCAGCAATAATGACAGAAATCTCTTAAGCACACTGCAAAGGTCTGTTACGGGTAAGTTTTCTTTGTAGAGGAAATCACAGAATGGTTGAGATTGGAAGTGACCTCTGAACGTGAACGTCGTTGGGTCCATCCTCCCTGCTGAAGCAGGGCCACCTAGGCCAGTTACCCAGGTCAATGTCCAGGCAATTTTTTAGTATCTCCAAGGGTGGAGATTCCACAGGTTCTCTGGGCAAGCTGTGCCAGTGCTCAGCCACCCTCACAGTGCAAAAGTGTTTCCTGATGTTCAGAGGGAACCTCCTACGTTTCAGTTTGTGCCCATTGCCTCTAGTCCTGTCACTGGACACCACCTAAAAGTGTTTGGCTCCATCTTCTTTACATCCTCTCTTCAGATATCTATATACCTTGATAAGATTCCCCCCGACCCTTCCCTTCTGCAGGCTGAACAGTCCCAGCTCTCTCAGCCTTTCCTCATAGAAGAGACGCTCCAGTCCCGTAATCACCTTCATGGCCAATTGCTGGACTCTCTCCACTATGTCTATGTCCGCCTTCTATTAAGGGGTACAGAACTGGGCACAGCGTTCCAGGAGTGGCCTCACCAGTGCGGAGCAAGGCACCGTTTGCCTCGCTCGACCTGCTGGCAATGCTTTGACTAATGCAGGTTGAAAGACCGTTTGCCTTCTTTGCAGCAAGGGCACATTGCTGGCTCGTGGTCAGCGTGGTGTCTACCAAGAAATAACGAAATACTTCAACTACCAAAAATCTTCTGTGTGTAATATATCTGACTGTAATGCTGCAGCATTATGACAGGATTTCTTAATTGAGGTTGCGTGACTGTGCCCTAGAAAGGTAATGAGAGTGAAGTTGTGCCTCATCTCATCTTTCAGCTTGAGTCCGTTATGTGTTGAGTTAGATATGATCTGAGTGATCGTGGAAATACTTAAACTCCAACAGTTCCATGTAGTGCTTGTTCGACATTTGTTTTCACTAAAGATTTTGGGTTTTCCTCTTCTGTGGTGTGTTAGTTTTTAACAATCACTTGTCAATGGAACTTGTTTATTATGGAATGTCAAAACATTGCATTACACTTATGTGTCATTGTAGTCTGGGAGTTACTATTACAAATATGAAACTTGGACCCAAATATCTGGACACCATATTCTAATTTAAGACTTTTTGTTGCACATGCCTTAGTAGTCTTGAATGTCATATCATGAAGATGATAATAGTTATTTCAGAAATAATAGTGTTACAAAGGAGAAATAGTGTTACAAAAAAAAAAAACAAAACGCTTATAATCTGTGCAGAAAAGATTGATGCTTTAATAAGATTGTTTTTAAGAAAATTTTATTCTGGAAGACTAAGGCCAGTGACTAGTCTGTCACCTGTATTTCTTTCTGCCTTTCCAGCCTGAGCTGGTCTTTTAAGGTTTAGCCCCAAAATTAGTTTATTCAGTAGATGGGCTTGTGTTCCTTTTGCCAAGGTCCTTATTGTGATGCTTTCTGTTGTTCATCTGAGTGTGAGCTTCATCCTTAAAGCAGCATGAAAATGAGCGTTAGGTGAAGCCCATGTGTCCAGGAAATACCCTTCCTATAGACACCCTTCATGTGCCTTTGCAGAATCCATATTACATCTCCTTTCACTCTAGTATATGATAATGTGATGCCATCTTAATTATTCCTTTTCTCATACTTTTCTGTATTTTATTTTTAATGGTGTTGAGGCAAGATCTGTGTGTATGTGTAGATTATGTAGCATTACATAATTATGATTGAGTAAGGCATCTATATGCTGGCACAGTAGCCACTTCATTAGTGCTGGTGTGTGAAGTTCTAAAGGAAGATGATACATGATGTATAGTATTCACCTTGCTCCACTCAAAATTAATCTGACAAACTGAATTAGAGCAAGTGTTTCTCCTCACCAGTAAAATAGAAATGTTGTCTCACCTTATCCTCTGTCTGGAACTGAAGTGTCACTATATTTCTGGTTTGTTGACTTCAGACTTAAAATGACAGCTTATCTTCATACATTTCCTGTTGTTAGGTTTTATTTTAACAGCATTCTGTATCAATATAGTTGTTTTTTGTTTTTTTTTTTTTTTTTTTAAAATATGAGTGTGATACAATGATTGAAGGCATTTGTCAAGTATAAAAACAAATAAATTGCTTAGTATTTCAGAATTGGGGTAGTAGTTTCCTTTGTGGTAGTCCACGTAGTAATGCTGTTATCAGTGCCTGTGTTGGTTTCCAAGTTCAACAGACTTAAATAGTTACAGGCTTTTATTTTGCACAAAGGTTTTTGTAAGGGGAAGCTAAAGGGAAAGGTAAGGGGAATCTAAATGGAAACATGTGAAAGAAGAGCAAGCTTCCTTTAAATTAGCAGATACCCTTTCTGACTGACATTTGTCCTGTTTTGTATTTTATTTTTTTGGTCATTTTTATCTTGGGATTAAGACATGGCATTTGGAGTTGGAGCCAGCTGTGATTCTTGTAGCGGACCTCTTCTGCGATACTGTTTATTCCTTGGGTAAATAGTGTGTGAGTAAATTTCCCTATTTTTGCTATGGTAGTAGTACCAATGCTTTCTGCAGAAGTACATTGCATTGGTGCGAGCCATTGCTTGATTTTTCCAAAGACTGAAGTGTTCTGTGATTTTGGGGGTTTGGGTTTTGGTAGATTTTTTTCCTGCTCTTCTTTTTGCCCCTAATACGGTTGGTATCGGTGCAAGCTTCTCACAGTTCCCTAATGCTCTGCCTCTTCCCTTAAGGATTCATTCTGAGATTGAAAGGGAGGTTTTTCAGTGTTGTGTGGTTGTTTTTTTTTTTTTTTTTTTTTTTTTTTTTTCTTTTCGCAGGTACCACAAGAGCCAGGCAATATCTGATTTTGCTAACCAAGGTGTTAGCTCTGTGGGGAGCCTCTCCAGTAGCACCAAGGCTGAGACCACACATGGTTTTCACATAGGTCTCTGTGGACGGGCAGTAGAGAGCAAGAACTTTTGGCTGGACTTATGCTGGCACATGTGAAACATTTTAATCCAAATAATAGTTTATTCCACTCCTCCCTACCCCCTCTATCTTTTTGCAAGAAGCTGGAGCTGTTTGCCATGTTTGAGTGCCAAAAAGATCTTTTGTCTCTTTGGGAATTGAGGCAGACGTGCTGATACGTAGAATACAGAATGGGAGAGCTGATGTAAGGGGGAAGCAGCTGTACTTTGCTGAACTACATTTAAAGCCACAGTTTGTTAGCTGATGTTTCTGTAATGCCAACCTTGTGATTATTGTATTTGTATTTTAGGTGAAACTGAGCTGTGTGCTTTACAGAATCATCCCATTAAAACCCCCAAAAGACTTTATTCTTCTACTCTTCAGTTACAAATTCTGCTTATTTGGAAGGGTCTTAGGTAAGGTGTGGGGGAAGGGAAAGGTTACAGGTTCTTGATTTGAGAATAGACTAAAGATGCTAAAACAGTGTCTGAAGAATTAAAGCTGTGAGTCTGACTTTTGAAGCCTTTTAAAACAGCCATAGGAACTTTACCTTAGTATAGCAAGGCATACAAAATGGGTTGATTTTGATTTTTGTTCCTTTGGGGTTTTTTGTGGTGTTTTGTTTTCTTTGCAGTTTCTTTTGCAAGAGAGGAACTACACAAAGAAAACATCTTAAATGGATTGTATGGGAAATACTGCCATTTACAAATAATAAAACACTCATCTCTCCACCCCCAAATCTTCAAATAATTGATCCTATAGTTAGAAAACACTGCAACTATTTTTATCTGCCTTTTAACTTAGTGATGTCCTACTTGAGTGTTCTTGGTAATGTCTTCTCATACTCATCTTTTGAATTCCCTCTAACCTGCAGGGCTCGTGTAGCAGAAATAATGTGCATGAAATGACAATGTCAGAAGCAATTACTTATTGATGTATGTTATGCAGTAATTATTCTCTCTGAATTTTGACAACTCTTTCAGATTTGTGGTTTGTAGTCAAGTTTGCAGTGAACTGAACCCTGGGAGGCATAAAATATTATTGCACAGAGAAATTATCAAGCATTCCAACACAAACTGATGAATGATGAATTTGCTTGGAGTGCTTCTGCTCAAGGCTTGTTTTTTATTCTTTCCAGGAAAATGCTACTTTGCTTATGGCTCAATGGGCAAGAGACCTTTGTTTCAAACTTTCCTATAGAAGTGTAGAATACTGCCTTTTTAATTTAATTTTGGGGTTTTTACTGGTTGTATGATCAGCCACAGTCAGGTACAGTGTGTACTTCTGTATTGAGTCATTTACATATTGATACGAAGCATCTTGAGAAAGAAACTTTATTGCATTTCACAGATAAGTGATCTGCAGACAGATAACATGGCAGTCATAAGCAACCTTTTCATTTGCAGATATAGCAACGTTTCAATGTTTAACTGAGTGAGGGAAAAAGGTTGGTTTTACAGAAACAGATACTCTTTCAGCATGACTTCAGGTGAGTTTGGAAAAGTTTTTTTGCAATTGTAGTTGCTGCTGCTTCTGTCTACAGTTGCACTGTGTTGCAGAAATACGTGGTCAGAGGTATTGAGGTTGCTGCAATGTACTGATCTGTGCATTGCTTCCGTCCTCTGCAAGCATACATTTTTGAGCTATTCTATTTGCATATATTACTTATTCCTCCTTAACTTGCTACTTTCAGCAAGCTCCCTTACCAACTATTATTTCCTAATTTTGCTCTCCAAGCCCAGCGCTGTCCTACTGAGCTGTCATCAGAATTGCATTGGGGAAAAGTCCCTTAAAGTTAACAAGGTCAGTGCCAGCTCTAACCAGCATATGACTGCTGTGTCCCTTTCTTGCTCTTTTATGTTGTGTGGTCTGGGAGCTTGAAATGAGAAATAACTCATTCAGAAGTTTCACTGAAGACTGGTAAAATTTCTGTTTATTGGTATCTTGGTCATTTCTGAGAATGAGTCTGGCAGAGATTTTATGGCAGCCCAGGCCCATCTAACTGTAGGTGGTCATGGTCTCCCTTTCCCTGTCCTTACTGCGGTTGTGTGCTCCTGCCTCCTTCCCTTGCCTGAGGACTAGCTAGTCCCCTTGGATGTGGTTCAGTGCAGAAGGTTCCAGGGAGCACCAGGGTTGTGTGAGGCAAGAGGTTGGTAATGTGCAGCCATTGATTAAATTGGCATAGGTGCCCTGAAGCACAGCTCCATTGGAGGCCATAGTCAAAAAGTTCATTTGACTGAAATCTATGTGAATGATCTGCCGAACACTGACCCAACCTCTAAGGGGTTTGGAGGGCACAAGTTACTTATGCTCTGTGAGGTTGCCTCAGCACTGCAAGGTCATCACAGACAGTGAGCATTGGACAGATGTCCCCATGTTCACATCTCCCCTGGAAGTGTCCTCAGGATCCACGAACTAACCTTCAGAGGTCTCCCCTTGTGTGCATTAGTATCCTTGACAATGGCTGCCATTTCACAGGTGAGGCCTTATAAACAGGGCCTGTTCTCATCTTGGAAAATGAAGGAGTCTGCACGTATTCACTTAATGAGGTGAATCCAGTGTTCTTTTGATAATTCATTCCATGAATACTCCTGAGTCTATTATGTGTGGGTGACAAAGTGTGCTCTAGGAAGTACTTGTGTGGTGTGTACATGTGTGGGGAGTATTTGGTTTTTTTTTATTTGTATGTCTTTTTTTCCCCTTCCTTCATATAAAGTCTTCCACAGTTAAAACTATATATAATACAATGTTTTGTTTTTGTCAGGCTTGACCAGGGAGAGGATTTAACTCCTAACCTTGGTCCTGTGGAACCATGAGACATTGTCTTTGTTTATGACTTTGAACAAAGGGGTAATAATACGCAGTTATAAGCGGTTAACTTGGACCCGTGACTTGTGTTTTCAGGACTGAATAAAAATATTGGATTTTGTTCTTCCTGTTCTCATTAGATTTTCATGTTGAAATTTTTTTTTTTGACCACACATGAATCGTGCCTTGTAAAGAAGAAAGGTAAGCTTGATATGGTACATGTAAAAGGAAGAAAGCTCAAGTAGTAGTTGGTGAGATAAGGACAGATATAGTCAGAGCTAAGAAACTCTGAAGTTTATCATATCTGTTGACTGAACTGTCAGTACATCTGATTAATTTTCTGTTATTAGAAACCATTTCTGTTTAAAAAAATAGAAAAAAAAACCAAGCAGCTTGATGACTTTCTTACAGGGTATTTTTTGAGGGGAGAGGGGCAGTTACTGTTTTCAAAGAGTCTAACCGTTGAAAACATTATCTAAACATTATCTATAATGAAGTGAAGCATACTGGACAGGACTCATATACTCTGAGGGGTTGTGTAGCTGAACTTTCTGTATTTTGCTGATCTCTCTGTGTCATTGGAACCTGCTTGAAAGGCTTCATGTGTATTTTAAAATTTGGCTTTCCTTTTCAATGCAAAACCTCAGTGGTATCCTAGAACAACAGAAATATTTGGTTAAAGGGCTCGACAGATGCTTTAATAACATTTAGTCCTTGTGTTTTTACACAGATGTGATTCCATCAGTCCTTAGTGCTGGAGTTGGAGGGCAATGGGAGTGCAAAAAGTAGGGATGTGTAACTGGATGGGACAAGTAGCTATAAAAGGAGATCCAGAGTGGTTCAGGAGGGTTGCTTGCAGTGGTCTGCCCTTCTGTTTGCTCAGGCTTTCCTCAAGTGGTCTGCCAGACCCTGATGGGCATGAGGAGAACAGCTGATTTCTATATTAAATATACTTAAAATATGCTTGTCTCCACTTCTGGTTTATATTTCTAGTACATATAAAAGTATTGTGTTATATTCTGAAGATAAGCCACCCTTTTCCTTTCTTAGTGTCTTCTGTTGCACATATTTCAGATCTATTGTGTAATGGAAATGGCGTGCCCCCTCCCCAACCCCCATGGCTGAGAATGTGCCTGTCATTGTAATTTTGAGTTTTGCTTCTGTTGTGTAGTTGGAAACAGACCTAAATATCTTGCTGTAAGTGTGTGTGCAGTTTGTTGTTGGGTTTGTTTTGTTGTTTTTTTCCCCTCCTGTGGCTAAAGCAGAAAAGTAGTTTTGTAAAACAATTCTGTTTTTAAGAACACTTCCTTGAATATTTCTTCTGGGCAGTCTTGATTAAAGTACATTGTGTCCATCTGCCTCCTGTGTTACATGCAAAGTAGTTTTTTTAAAAAAAAAGTTTAGGATGCTTTTAAAGATACAAGCTGAGGGGTTTTGGGGGAGTTTTCTTGTTCGCTTTTTAAAAAGCTGCCTTAGGTTCTTGACGGTTTCTTCTGCCACTTCCCTGTCCCACCTCTTCCCACCTCCCTTGAAACAGTACCAGAAAAATAAAAACAAAAGCTTTTGGTTTCCTGACCTTACGATCACAGAATGCAGATGTCCTCAGCTGTTTTTCTGTGGTGTTTTGAATTCATTGTTGCAGCATTTGAAACTATTCCAGAGTGTGTGTGTGTGTCAATATGTTTTGTTATCAACTAGATGAATGATGAAGCTTAAATGATGAATGGATATCTAAATGCCTAAATTTTCATTTGCCATAGAGGGCTTGGAAGAATTTATGCTATTGAAGCAATGGATGTTCAGTGGAGTTTACACTAAATACCCAGTTAATGAAATTTACTCATTTTTTTATTTCAGTTCACAGTGAGGTTCTTTGTGTTCCAGTTCTTGAAACATTACAATTCTTGAATTCTGGAAAGCAAAAGCAAATGGGAAAACAACAGAATCTTTTACAGTCATGGATTAGGGTTAACTTGTCACTTGGTTCTTCTCACCTTTTCAGTGACTGTAGTAGGAAGAATTGTGTTGTCCATTGAATGCCCCAGTGTGTGTTGCATGCTGAAAGAATGTGTTCTCACGGGACTGGGGTAAGGGATTGTTACAAGGGAGTTTGGGTTCCCTAGATGACAAACAAGCCCCCCCCCCCCAATATTAAAGCCTTTCATCACTGGTTATTTACTTCCTCTAAACAAAGTCCTTCAACTTCTACAGGCAAAGGACAGTACTCCACCCAACACCCATTTCAGTTGCATTTAAGGTAGCTACCTGAGGGCAGTGTGTCTGTAAAGCATATTTGCACCTTTGTTTGAGAAGGGCAGACAGTGGGCTTCCTTTGCCTTTGGGCTCTTTTATCAGGGAAAGTGGAACAGTAACTTGCGAGAAGTTTTTAGAGGAAGTCCTAGATGTGAAAATCATAGGTTGTAGATCTGTTGCAAATCCCGTGGAATGGCAGCCGCTAGAGAATGATTGAACCCACTGATTCATTAGGGGCACTGAAGAAGCACCCTGATTCCAGTTGCTTAAATGGCAGTGCTGCAGTAAAATGAAAGCCATCCTGAAGATTTTCTCATATGGATAACCTGATCCACTTTTAAAAACTGTTAAAGTCACAATTCCAGTAACAAGTTAACTGGTCTAACCACCACTACTTCTTGCACTGTGCCAGGTGGTCTTGCCAACAGGGTGAAGGGAGAAGTGGAGGACAGAGGGTTTATGTGTTTCGAATAAAAGGGAAGAATTCTTTTTTGTGTATATTCAAGGAAGAGGTTTGCGGGGGAAGGGAGGCCTCTCTAATAAGAAATACGTGCAGTTATGCTTAAGGAGGAGGAACTGGCAGGAAGGAAACAACTCATAATCTGATGGAATGGCTGTCTGCTTATAGATTTGGCAGCTGCAGCCTTTCTTGAATCGTGGTTTTTATTCCAAGAATTCTTGTTTAATGAATTTCTTACCTTAGTCTGCCAAATTTGGAAGTCCTCAAATCTCTCGGTGTACATCCCACCTCTCCCTGCAGTGTCGTGTGTTGTCCCCTGTTGCCCCCACCCCCATTGCTTTCATTAGCTCCTTACTTTCATCCTTTCTACAGTGTGGATTCCAGAAGTATGCACATTTATCTATTTTGGCAGCCAACTATTTTTATTTAGACTTGGACCATGAATTTTAGAGCTGGAGTAATTTTATGTTCAGTAAACATAATTATTTACCTTGATATCTATAGCCTTACTGTGTGTACTGAGAACAATTGCTGACTGAACTGGGAATCCTACTGCTGTTCATGACATTCACTGCTATTTTTAGGTTAACTTAATTCTAAGTGTGTTGTGGACTGCTGCCATTCTTGTATCTTTGGAAACAATTCAGGCTTTTTTTCCTATGTGTTAGGCCATTTGACAGGCATGTTATAGGCAGCTTCTCTGTTTTCACCCAGAACCCAAGAATGAGAAAGGGGAAAATGGACATCATAAGACATTACAAAAACAATCTAAGTATGGCTTTGTGCCTTTTTTTTTTTTTTTCTTTTTTTTAATTGAAAGCAGGATAGAATTAGGCTGTTCTCTGGATGGGGTTGATAATTCATGTGCTGTTCAAATCCTCGTGTTGACTGACTTCTGAGTTGCAACCCACACTTCGGAAAATCTGTACTCTTTGGCTGTCATGGACAGCTCAGTCTCAAGCTCCCACCCTACACAAGTTGGGATGACTCCCACCATTGCAGCATTCTTTGAACTGTCATGTAGAAAGTGCGGAGGTAAAGGGTATAGATACAGGGTTCTATAGCGTCTTCTGAATCCTAAGTTCAGTTTCTCCAGGGTGCTGCATAATACAGGAAAGCTGCCCTAAGTGTATGGCTCATGGTTTCTGTTGCTGTTACAGACTCTTATTGTTCTTATTCATTTGTTTAATTACAGCAATATGACTGTTTCATGTTGAAGCTGTTTTATTTTTACTTCATGAAGACATTCATTTTAGTAGCAACAGGAATTGCATATACAGCCTTTGTATGCTAAAGGATTCCTGTAAGAGTGTCCTTATGTGGAAAATATAAAGTTAATGTTTTGATTGCATGCTATCTAATATTTTTTTATTTGAAGATGTCATATGTACAATAAATGTACACCAGGACCAAATGAATTGAATTACTAACAGGCTGTATCACAAGAATTTAAAGAAAGAAGCTGCTTGGCAGGGTGAAAGCAACAAACCACTTAATCAGAATCAATAGAGCTTTCTGGATGTCTTTGTTTTGTAATTATCTTGAGCAAATCAGGGGGTTTGAACAAACGAAGGTGACAGTATTAACGATTCTTTAAAATCAGCGTTGTGCAACCCATTTAGTTCTTCTATCATGTGCTTTTTTCTGGTAACTAGGGTGGCTTCTTCTGACTTGCTTTTTATTGTTGTAGAGGAAAAATTGAACTAGACTCTACCCCTGAAATAGCTGCTCAAAGACTTTTTTTTTCTAGCTCGTATGCAGGGAGAAGTTCCTGTACAGTTTTTAGTCTTGCATAATTTTTAGAGTTACAGCACTGCAGTCGCTTTCTAAAAACTAAAACCAAATAGTGAATTGACAGCATATACAAACGTTCAGTTTTAAAAAGTTTCATTTGCAAAGTAACTCTGGCATTTTTTTTTTTAATCAAGTTTGCCCTTTGTAATTAAGGCCAACTTAAGCCACATGGTACTGTTTTGTACTGGATAAACTTTATTACATGAATGGAAGCTTTTCATGGCAGGGTGTGGGTTACAAAGAAGAATGTTTGATGGATGTATTGAAGAGAAAGAAAAATCTAGGGTTAGAAACATACTTACAGTGAAACAAACTGCTCAGCAGGGAAAACTGAATTGTTACAATCATGTAAAAGTTTTCTTGGGAATTTGCATTAGAAATTTTCAAGCAATCCATCTGGATACGTGTTGCTTCTGTGGCAGTAAGCTACCTGAGAGAACATACATGATTGGCAGGTGTAACTTGAATATGTATGTGTTAAGAGGTTTTGATAGAGGTCTAGCTTGTTTCATGACTACATATAAAGGTTTGACAGGAAATATGTTACTACTAAGCATGGTTACATGCAGCTAATAATAGCGATAGCAGCCATAAATTGCACTCCCCAGTGGTTCAGGTGGTAAATGGGACTTTGCAAATGGCATAGTCAAAAAAGGGAAGGGTGTGTTTCTGTGGTGGTAGGGTTTTAAGTCTGAATTTCCATCCCTTTAAAAAAATCTTGTCTTCCTCTTGCTTTGTTGAGAATTCAAAATTTCATCTTTTTCACTTGCAGTAAATCTACTTCTCAGTAGAAACTTGTAGTTGTTTATATATTAGGGGGAGATTATAAGTAATTGAAACTCTCTTGTAGAAAAGTGGTATCTGTTGATATGGATAGTTTCATGCAGGTGCTTCCAAAGCAATGTTGTCCTACACAGGTTGGAAACTTCATGTAGTATCTGAGTTTCCAAGTCCTAATCCTCATCAGACCAAGACACAGACACAGCTGTCTTCTGCTCACAGGTTGAGCAGCAAGAAAAGTAATACAAGTAAGAGCAGGGAGGAGCACGAAAACAAGAGCCAGAGAGGTTGCCAGTGTACGCTATAAATCTACATTGCGATATGGCTTATGTTCACTCTTAGGTGACTCAGATATCGCTCAGTAAAATGAGATGTAGTTGTTAGTTCAAATATAGGGTACTTGGAGTGTATGCATTGTTCTAATGTGCTTGTAATTAGAAAGTCCAAATTACAGACACGTAGGCTAGCATCATTTAAGGTGGTATAAATAATGTTAGAACTGGAAGTCTGTAAATTGTATTAGATGGCTGTTGGAGTGGTGTGAGCTTCAATGCAGCTGTGAAAAGAGGCTGGTTTTAACTACATGTTCCAACCAAGTGTAATGCATTTCAACTCTTTGGTCATCTTGAAGCAGGTCTGTAGTGTGTGCGCATGCAATACAGTACATCAGGTTCAGTTTCCTGAAGAGATGTGAGAGGGAGGGCTTGGAGAATGATCTGCCTCTTACGTGAGATTTAATCCAGTCAGTACGGAGTGTACCACACTCCAGTCTGAGACGTCTGTGAGCTGAACTCTGCCTGCCACAGGAACTGCCAGGCCAAGCCGGCAGTCGTGGTAGCAGCTGCGTTCAACATCCTGGACATCCCGCAGCCAAGGAGACTGCTTCAGAGGTTATCCTAGCTGTTGAATTCCCTTTTGATAAGCAAGCTTACTTTAAGAACTTAAGCCTTTTACATATTTGTTACCATGTAATTTCAAAAGACATAAGGAGAGAGAAATATAGGACTGTAATGATGTTTCTCTGTGTTTTTATTATATTATTTGCATTACAAAATACAATGGGATTCTTATTGATTTGAAGGTTTGATGTTGAGAAGCATGTTGGCCTGAAACTTCCTGAAGTATTCATTTTTTTTTCCTTTTTTTTCCTGGTATTTTGTATGTTTATGGATTTTGTGTGTTGTACGACAGTTACTGACAAATAATCTTACAGTTGTAGCTATTTGACTACTGTTTCTACTTTAAATCCAAATTATTTGCAAGTTTATAGTCTGTGGGGTGGTTTGTATCTTCATTTTTGTAGAGCTTTTCTTAGGCTGTGACAAACAGGTGAGTGATAAAATATCTATGTGAGGATCATCAAATGTGTTTGAAAGGCCTGTGTAGTCTTCAGCAGGCAATACTGTGTTCCATTAAAAAAAGAAAAAGCTTTTACATTGAACTTGCACAAAAGAAAGAAATTATTTACAGAGAAATCATGTTTGAAGACTTCTTTATTGTAACTCAGATCAATAAGGAAAGTACCTTCTAGCCATCACTTCTTCTAGAGGAGGGGAACCTTAATGGAAAGCATGATCTGATGATAGCAGTCCTTTGATAGTTGTCAAATGTGGGAACTTGTACTCACTCTGAAACCTGTGGGATACATCATATGTTTAGCAGTTTATCTTACCTCTTCATTTTCTCAGTTCTAGTATAAAACGTTATCCCTTTTTGCTGATGGACTTGTTTCCTGCATTTGTTAAATCTGCTCTTGTTTTCAATGTTTTTATTAAAACCATTTCAATTAGTACTGAATTAATCAGATGTCTCATTCACACAGAGACAAATCTTGAAACCATGAGTTATTTTTGCCTGCTAGAGATATGCTGCAACTGGTATTTTGCTGGAGCAAGGTGTTTGAGACTTCTAACTGATCATAAATTTAGAAATTTAGGGTTAATTGCTTTTTGAATCTGGCTATAAGCAAATATTGTTTGTGGATTTTTTTTTCCTCCTATCCATTGATGGATATCTAGTGACAACCATTAACTACTTAGTGAGAGAAGTGCATGGGGAGCCTAGGCAATGAACTCGCTGGTGCTCAGGTTCTCTTTAGTTGTAATGGCAAGAAAACGGTGGCTAGTGTCCTGGAGTAGCACAGATCACCTTCTGTTCCTGGGTTGAAATTTCCAGATGATGTGGGTGAGCTGTCGCTTGAGCTTCTCTGCCCTATCAGTATCTTTGGAAGTCAGCATTGCCCGGTGTGAAGGTCCAGGGGTTTGCTGTATTACGAGCTTGAAGGGTCTTACAAAAAGAGAGAGCTAAAGATGGAAGACTGGGCTGCCATGAAAGAGAAAAATGAGCATCACACTGATGTGGAAGTCAACATGACAAATATGATTCTGGAGCTGGGTGGCTCTAGAAAATAAGTGTAATATGGAGGCACTCTGGCAAGAGGAGCATCTGGGCAACAGCTGAATTTTGATGAATTACAGGAAGGCATGTAAGTGTTGCCTTATGTTTTTGCCTGGATCAGGACTTGTTGGGTTTCCAGAAATCAATTTCAGTACTTTCAGTAAACCACAGACAGACTTCAGGTCTAAAAAAAATTGTGTTGGACAGAATGTCTCTTCGGAGGAGATGGGTCAAGGCTTGTTAAAATATATAAGCATCCATTAAGTGTTGTGTTTGTGTTTGGTGGGTTTTTTTGTTTGGTGTTTTTTGTTTTTTTTTTTTTTTTTTTAATCAGAAGGGAAGAGCATCATGTAGTTTGCAGTATTAATCATCTTAATGAAAAGGTCTTCAAGTCACAGATTTTATTTCTAAATTATGCATGACCTTGCACATAGGTGAACCCAGTGATTGTGGTGTGTGGTTTCCAAGTTCTGGAGAGAATTTGGCCTTCAGATATTTTCTCCTTTATATGTATATGGAAGAAAAAAAAAGAAACAGGAACAAAACAGCTTAGTAAATGTCTAAGGTTTTCCCTCAGTTATCTAGAAGTTGACATTACATCAGCTGCACAGATGTAAATATAGAAAATAGTAGGTGTGTTAAATCTCCTGACTTATTTTCAAAACTTGTTTCACTGTGGACTCTCTTTACTTGAGTGTATGTTTGTGTCAGTAAGTAGAGATATAGCATTATGTCCATTTTTCCTTTTCGGAGAGACTGTAAGTTTCTTAAATGCTTATTTTCATCTTTTAAGATTGTGTTTAGCTCTTGCAGAAGTGCTGTTATGTTTTCTGTCATTGGCTCTGCTCTTTTCCAAGATAGTTATATTTCAGAGAAGTTACATTCTTTTTTTTCCTAACTATCCCTCTATGTTGCAGATTTTCCCAAATATGCATTTTTTTCTCTTAACAATGATATTGAAAAAAGTAATAGATAATGTAGCTGAGTGGTTTTGTATGAAAATGAGCTGAGCTGTTGATTTTTCAAGCAGGAAAAACAGTCCCTCCTTTAATTTCAGTGCTACAAACCAGAGGATTAGCAAAGCAGATGTATTTGGGGTACTGTGAGACCTCTCCTAGGTCCTGATTCAGGGTAAGTTCCCTGTTTGAGGTTGTATTTAAGACATAGTTTAAACAAAATCCAGAGTTACATGACTTCTCAACTGTCAAAGGACGTTTTAAGCATTCCATGGAAGCTAAGTTTTGTTTGGTGTAACGTGTGTGTTAGGTTCTTTATTGTCTTTAGGCAGTGTTACAGGTATCTCTGGGTATGGCTACTTTGTGGAAGTAAATGTATGAAATAAAGATTCAAAGTTGGCTTAGAAATTGAACTTTAACAAATACTGTAAAGGTACAGAACAAACCAAACCAGTTCTGAAATAAATTTGTATTGCCATGTAATTGCTTCATATAAGAAAAAAAGTGAGGAGTTGAAGTGTGCTTTCTCTTTTGCAGGTGTTGCTGAAACAGTTTGATTTATTTAAAGCATATGATTTCATGCAATTGTGCCTGATTGTTAGTGCAGCTGCCAACAGCTGCATGCTCATTTAGCTAATTGCATTCTAGTAAGATAGCTAAGCTTGTTTTAAGCTATGCAGTTGTGTGTGGTGTGTTTTTTTTTTTTTTTTTAAAGCAACTATGCACACTCAGAAGATTTACTGCAGAAAGTTCTGTGCTATCACAATGAACAATCATTGCTCTAGAGGAAATTTGAGAGCTTATAAAAAAGACTCTATCAGCCAGTCTAATGTGTGGATAGCATCTGTGAAAAGTTGGACCATGCCACTTAAATTCATATAGTTCTAAAGGCCTTGAAATGGTCTTGTTATTGGGGTTAGCTTCATCACCTGCTCTTTGGGAGTATTTTAAAGTTTAACATGTAAAACTTTCATTTAACAAGCAACTAATTCCTATTGCTGCATCAATATTCTGGTTGTGTATACAGGAACTATGGGCTTCTGTAACATACTGATCATCTCCTTCAAGAAATATGTACCTGAAATGAGAAATTTGTATAAAGTTGTATATATATATATATATAAAGCATATTAGGAGTGTAGACTCTGATACATACTAATTCCGTATAGAATACTTGTATTTTGTTTCTGGTATGTGTTAGCTACGTAATTACAGTCGACAGTATGAAATTTATAATGCAGTGTTGTTTTTATTTGTTATATAGCTTTATGCCAGTATATACAGGCCTCTAAAACCCGAGATGGTGCCAGCCGTTTCATTTCAAGTGCAACAGAAGGTAAAGGAAAAAGTGTGGGGGAAAAAAGCACACAATTTTTTGTTCATCTGATACCCTGTCTTCATGGGCATTTATGTGGTTCTTGATCTTTTAACCTTCTAGACTCTCTCTTCACAGCTAACTTCTTGTAATACATTGTGGGTACCCTTTTTTTCCCAAGTCTTGAAGAAATTAAGTGATGCCACTTGTATGTCTATTTTAAACTTGCATCATCGTTGTACCTTGTCTATTCGTGCTTTCCTTCAGTAACAAAATTCCACTGAAACTGAAGCTTTAGCTATGATTTAACAAGAATCTGAAATACCCGAAGAGTAGCTTAGAGAATTACTGTCATGACCACAATCTCAAGATAGTTATGCTTAAGGAAGAGCACATACTTAATGACGTAGAAATGTTACAATGCTAATCCTTGCTAATAACTGCAATCTGATTATATGCTAACTAACTGTCTTGCATTTTCTGCTTCTCTTAAAAGGAGTGTGTGCTTAATTCTCTTATCCTCACATCTACCTGCTGATGTCCTGATTTTTGGCCTTGTTTGAGTTTAAAGAGAGAATAAAATATTTATTTCTGTATTTTTCTTTCACCTGCAGGGGAAAACTTTGAACAGACTCCATTAAGACGCACATTTAAATCCAAAGTTCTTGCTCGCTATCCTGAAAATGTTGAATGGAACCCTTTTGACCAGGATGCAGTAGGAATGGTCAGTATCACTTAATGGCTTTTGTTTTTAAGACAAAAACCTACCTTAAAAATTGAAGGCATTCTTTGTGTTTTCTTTGACAAAAAAGTGTGAAATCTATTTTGGAGTGGAAATAATAATGGATTTCTCTAAATTGTAGAGGCTCAAAAGGCCTTTTCATTTAATTGGGATACTTTTTAAAGGACATTAAGTTGAAGCTTATAAGTGGTAAGTCTCTAGGAGCATGTATGTATTTTTACAACTTCTTTGTTACATTCTAGAGAATTCTTAGGGAAATAAATTAGTCTGCAGTTAATCAATCTGCTTTGTGCACGTTTTTTCAGTTTAATGGAATGTGGTGTAGTTTCTTAATTTAGATAAAATATAGTATTTTTCTCTGTCAGTCTTCTGGTCTGAGTGACCAAAATAGTTTCCTTTATCTGAGTTTGAATTCTGTTATTTTATTACCATTGAGATTGGTAACAAAATGGTTATGGTGGAAACTACATACAGTCCTTTCAATATTGTCTTGGTTTCAGCCAGGATGGAGCTAGTTTTTTCTGATTTAGATGCATATTACTGTATTGTACAGAGATGTCACACTTAATATAATTTAAAGTGGAATGCAATGGCAGTCTATGGATTCTAAATCCTATTTTCACCAATGCTTCTGGAAGCAGGGGGAGAAAAGTGCATTTTAATTGATATTATCTCCCTTCCTCCCTTTTTTGTAGCTGTGTATGCCCAAAGGGCTGGCTTTCAAGACACAAGCAGATTCCAGAGAACCTCAGTTCCACTCTTTTATTATTACTCGTGAAGATGGCTCACGGACATTTGGATTTTCTCTCACGTTTTTTGAGGAAGTTACTAGCAAACAGATCTGCAGTGCAATGCAGACGTTGTATCATATGCACAATGCTGAATATGACATTCTTCATACTCCACCCATGAATGACAAAGATAGCTGCAGCAGCACTGGAGACTGCAATGGCACTTCTGTTTCAAAGCTGCAGCGTTTTAACTCCTATGACATCAGCAGAGACACACTCTATGTCTCAAAGTGTATTTGTCTGATTACCCCAATGTCTTTCATGAAAGCTTGTAAGAAAGTACTAGAGCAACTTCACCAAGCAGTGACTTCACCTCAGCCACCGCCTTTACCTTTAGAAAGCTACATCTACAATATTCTCTATGAGGTTCCTCTTCCTCCAGCAGGAAGATCATTAAAATTTTCAGGTGTTTATGGACCAATTATTTGCCAGAGGCCAAGCACCAGTGAACTACCGTTATTTGATTTTCCGGTTAAAGAAGTTTTTGAATTGCTTGGAGTAGAAAATGTGGTTCAACTCTTTACGTGTGCCCTCTTGGAATTTCAGATACTGCTTTATTCACAACGTGAGTACTTGGGTTTTGTTTTCTTATCTTGTAGTTTTACTGGCACAAGGTCTTGTCTTTTCTTGAATTTTAAAAAACACACAAAAAACAGAATAGCTGCATTAAAGTGGAATTAGGATGCTAATGCAGTCAAGCTGATCTACGTGCAGGTTTTAATGTAAAGAAAAGAACTGGAGTTGCAAAGACAGCATTGCACTGGCTCCTGGTTTTAGACGCCTAAACTTAAAACTTTGAGCTTTCATGTAGTCTTCTGTATTCATGAACTGACTGTCCCCTTTGTTGTTGTCTCTTGAAATGTTAATGCTGTTGGATAGAGTCGTATGTCTTCTCTCATGTTCCTCTCTAGCTGCTTAGCTGAATCCCCTCCTATCTCTGCCAAACTATCCATGCATTTTGAGAAGATACATAGTTAATTATATATGGTTCTGAAGAATTAACAATGCAAATATCACTTTCTCTTTGAGTGCCCAAAGCCACATTTCAGTTGTTACTTTGAAATAAAATTACATGAAAAAGTTTTATTTAACTGAATTTAAATCCTAAATGTCTGTTAAGGCCTTGAAACAGTTGTTGCTGAAGTCACGTAGATAAAGCTTGCTTTGAAGAGGATAGGCAGCAGCTAAGCTGAAATAGCCTCTGTTTATCAATTAATAAGTAATGTGGTAGTGGTATCCATTTTCTGTGTTGAAATTTGTGAATACTGGGCTCCTTACTCTGCATCCTGTCACTCTAACACAGAATATATGGAGTTATGCCAAAAGATAATATTTCTACTTTTTGTCCCAAGCTGACTAAATTTAGTCCAGACCCACCCATCTGTAATGGTGTGGTTCAAAGTAGACAGACTGCATTTTGAACACTGTTTTATAGTAATGATAAAGAAGCCTAGAACACCCCAAGACAAATCCAGGAATAGTCAATGGTATTACTGAGATGTGTTTTCGATATTTTCTTCCATTGAGCTGTCACTGAAATATGTAGAATACAAATGGTAACTATTTATAAAATATAAGCTACAGTTATTAGCAACATTCTTTTCTTAGCATGAAATACAGATGTTTGTGTGTTGAGATATGTGTATAGGCTAAAGCCAAAGATGGATTTTGTGTGTATAGTCAAGGTGATCAAAAGTGTATAATGACAGCAGGGTGTTATGTCACAGTTGTTGCATTGTATAAAAATGTTAACTACCAGATAAAAACTATACAGTAATTCAAACATAGTCAAAAAACTTATTGTACTTGATAGTGGTTACTCTCTTGGATTTAAAGAACAGATTGCTTTGCTTGCCTAGTAACAAATACTTGCCTAGCAGACAAATTTCTTTTGTGGTTTCTCCAGAAACAGATTAAGCATTTATATGTTTGAGATTTAGATAGAGTTTGTTTATGTGGATATCTGTGTCCCACCAGCAGAAGATTCAAACATCAGCTCTTCCATCTGAAGAAGAATGCCTGTAGTTGTGCTTGAGACCTCCTGTGGCAGAGGTGCATGTGCCTGGCTGGTTGGAAGCACCGCGGTGCTTGGAATAGTGTCCCTGATCTGTCTTCAGGCATTATAAGTACTCTTTTCTCCTGGGCTGGAACTCAACTCGCTTCTGGACTAGTCTTCCGTATTCTGGGTTCTCTTTCCAAGTATTATTAATAGGTTCAACTTTTTTTTTTTTTTTTTCTTGGACACTTTCCAAGTGTCTGATCAATGGCTAATTGAAGAAGCTTAAAATAGCTCTGGAACACTTGAGTTTCTTGTTTGCACGCACAGACATATGGAATTCAAGGGGATCCGTGCAGCTGAACGCCTGTGGGCCTGGCTTTTCATGACAGTTTCTGTCCACTGTTCCCCTGCCTCACCCCAGGCTTTCTCTGGGTTGGGCTGTGTTACACCGTATGGATGTGTCTTGTCTCCCTCTTTGGAGTTCTCACCTATAGTTTCTGGTTGAAAAGCCTTCTTTTACTAGAAAAGGAATTTTAGTTATTCGTTTGCTTACTTTTGGCCCTCAGTTTTGGCGAACTAGCTGTGACAGCACCTTCTCAGTAATAGTAGCCATAGTTTTATGAAATGTAGCTTCTCTTAAGTACTTTCTAAGGAATCTAATCTCTGGCACTTTTTTTTTACCTGCTGTTTTTTCTTAAAAAAACCCTTGGTGCAATTTGCTAATATTTATTTAAAATACTTCCAAAGCTCCTAGTGAGTTAATAACAGATATCGTTGCATACTGCTGGTGTTGCCAACAGACAAGTTGAAGATTTTTCTAAAATGCTTTTGATACACATGTACTTTGTTTTTGTATTACTTGAAATGGGAGTGTGAACTATTTTGAAGTTCTAGAAATTTAACTTTTTCTTGTAGTTTCTGTTTTTGTCTTTTCTAACGATAATCTATTTTCTTCTCAGTGGTAGTGAATTAGAATTTTTTTTTAGTAAAGCTTGCTTTGCTTAAAAGGATGGTATCAGTAAGAAAGTGGACCTTGTGTCTATACCTTTACTTACTGTTTTCATTCTTTTGTTTTTGGTTTGTTTAGGGAGGGTTTTGGTGGTGGTAGTGTGGTGGTGGTGGTTGTTTTTGTTTTGTTTTTTATTACTGGAATATGGTTAACTAAATCTGTTTTTTGCTGCTTGTGAAATGGGGAATGTTGAATGGAGATACAGGTGATGGTGCACTCAGTTCTAAGTGGAATCTGAAATTTCTTGAACTTTCCTAAGGGTGTATTGTGTTTGTGTGGCAGGGTTTTGGTGGTGGGGCAGGGGCTAGAAGGGCGGCTTCTGTGAG
>KL259590.1:257-11416 GCA_000699545.1 Podiceps cristatus
TTTTTTTAACTCTTATGAATTTGGGCATCTGCAACGTTTTTTCTGTGGTTTTGTGACTTCTCAAAGTTATAACCACATTAATGCAAATTTACATGACTTTATGTGACCTGAAAGTAGGTAGTTAACGCTCCTTCTCATCCATCAGAAAAGTTTTTTCTAGTCCTTTTATTAAAGCTAGCAGCAAAAACTGCCTTCAGCTACCAGTGTATACTTCCAATATAATTAAGGGGTTTAAAAATGAGCACAATGTGTGTGGAGGAAAAGGGATCTCTATGTAAAAAGAACATGCTTTTAACCGATATTAGTTTATCCATATTGCATTAACAAATCCTGTCTTGTGGACCCCGACCCCTCACAGCCGGGCGGGATTTGCCAGCCTCGGCGCAGGCAGGGCCCTTGTGCTGTGGCTCTCCCAGGGAGCTGCGAGAGGAGCGAGGGCGGGACGGGCTGCTGTATATCACCCGTCTCCTGGTCTCCAAATGATGATTCAGATTCACACCGAGATCTATAAAAGTCAGTGGTTTATTACTGTCTTGTATTTCTATATTAACCACCTCATTATCATCTCAAATGGAGTATAAATCCAAGGGTATCCAGTTGCTCAAGCCTGTGTGCTCGTGCTCTGCCGCCTCCTGCCATATAAATCTTGGCTCTGGGTAACGGGAGGGACCCTGCGGTTTCCGAGCTCGGGAGCAGGCAGTGTTTATAAAGGACAAGATTCCTCTGCTCGGGGCAGGCCAGGCAGCGCTCCGTGGGTCTCTTGCCCCTGCATCTCTGCTCCCACGGCCAAGCTGCTGGCACGCGGGGCACAGCGGCGCTGGTGCGCCCTGGGGACCCCACGGGCAGGAAACTCTGCTTGCTGCCGAGCCGTGCGTCTTGCCCCTCTGCGTTTGGGAGATGTGCTGGTCCTTGGAGAACGGTCTGCCTTTGGGGCTTTTGGGGGGGCAGAGTTTGTTCAGCCCTGTGGTTGACAATGCAAGGCCAGTTGCCCAAGGGGTTGGGAACAGATCGGGGTGAGCCCTGGGCACCCTGGTCTTGGTGCCATGTGTCCTGCTTTGGCCACTCCCCGTCTTGCTCTTGTGATGGAGAAAGCGTGAAATAAACAACTAGGCTGGACTAGGCTGGGTCAGATCACGTTGCAAGCAGCAGCAAGCAGCCACGGCTAGGAACAGGGACCTCTCCGAGATGCCCCAAGGTGCACGGGGGATTCACTGCTTTGGAAAACCCTGAGGATGGCCAGTCAACCCTCCCCAATACATAAAGAAAGAGCTTTTATGCCAGGTCCATAGTTCACTGCGTGTCAGAGTCAGAAATAATTGCCAAAGGAGGTGCATGATCTTTTGAGCTTTGCTGTGATTGCATGAGGCCTCATCCCCAGAAGCACGTGCCATTAGCAGGAGACAACTTTTCTTGTAGTTCAAGGCTAACGAATGTGCTTTTAAGCACTTTTAAGCATGGTGAGGAATGTCACTTTTACCAATGAGGTATAATTTTTCCTAAAATAAATCAGGGAAAAAATGCAACCTTTGGACCAAGCTCTCCCAAAGTGGCAGCTCTGTTGGCCTCGGCAGGGTGATGCGGGTGTGCAGCAGCCAGGACACTTGTCCCACCGATGAGAGCTCGTCTGTTTATAGCTCGGCTACAAGCTTTCTAAGGACAGGCTGGCTTAGGCCATTATGAATGAGGCAGCTCAGACAGGTTTAATGCAGTCTGGCATCACTGCTTCCAGCAACATTTTGTTGCTGTCTGATGTCAAAACAGCAATTTCCCACATTTTACTAAACTTAACCTTTTTTTTCTGTCCCGTTGTCATGATGAAATAACAAACTAATTATTTGATGTCTCCAAAGTACTTCAACTGAGCCATCTCAAATCTGATGCAACTCTGAACTTTTTTTTAAATCCCTCCTTCATGAAGCGTGCGGCCTTTCCCTTCAGGTAAGCGCTAGCTACTGAAAAACTCCCGTCTGCACGGAAGCTTGGTTCGCTGCCCCTCCCTCTGCCCCGTTACCCGGTGTTTGCAGCATTGCAGTTTGATGTGATGGAAACTACAGGTGGAGAATAAGACTGCTGGTATTACAATTGCATGAATCTATATGATTCTGTACGTAAATAGTGGGCCAAGGCGTGTTGCTTTTCTAAAACAGCTTTTCTTTTTTGTTAGTCTAGTTCATTTAGTGGGATGAGACCAAATGAATGATGGGGAAAGCAAACTTACTTTTAAATTAACATTATTTTCTGTTTCTGTGTAATATGGGGCACTGTTTGAGCAGCTGCCCCTTTTAAAACACACACATCACCACTGGCTATTTTTGCTGCGAGTTCCTGTCCAACGTGAAGTGATGTGTTTCTCAGAACTTGATAAATTGCACCCCTCCTTCGCAAATTATTCTCCTTCAATCTTACATCACCTTTATTCCTGACACCTGTGCTGGAGAAGGTGACAAGCTTTTAAACCTCATTTAATGCTCATACCCAAGAGCTGCAGAGTTTTCTGGGTTTCTCAGAGGTTGTGCACTTCTTGCACTCTGCGTGCATGCTTTTTGTTCATTGTTATTATTTCAATCACAACCCTGCTGCTCCTTCATGAACCCAGGCCATGTATATTCTAAAGCAAAGCTTTTGAGGATTGAAAAAATATCAGGGATGGGTACATCGGGGACACAATGAAGGGCCTGCACCATGCTATGCCCAACGTTGAGGCTGCCCTGAGGAGGTGCAGCTCTCCTCTTCCTCCTCCTCCTTCTCCATGAGCTGTGGAGTGCCTCCCGTCACCTCCCCTCCAGCACTGGGTTACCCCTCCTTTGCTCTTCGTCACTGGGCACTGAAACATTGCGCTGTTGCGCAAAGGGGTTTATTCTTTGCCTCCTCTGTCCCTCCTTTGGGTCTCTCCTCACAGAAACAATCGTTTCTCTTGTTTGGCATGTTCTGGGCTGTAGGCTTCAGGCAGGTTTTCCCTTGTTAACACCCTTTGAAGACACATTGGTAAAATGTCGGTGTCATACTTCATCATACGATGAGAACTATTAAGTGCACATTGTTATTCCGGGATTCATACCTACACTGTCTCTCTTTGTCTCTCTGGGAGCCTCATGTAAAGATCAAGTATGATATTACAGATGATGGTTAGAGTGAGCAATGCTCCTTCCCCTCCTGCTCCTATTCCTTCTCTTTTTTTTTTAAAAAAAAAACAATGTATTTCTCCCCCTCCAGTGTGTGTTTTCCCTGTCCTCACTATACCACGCAAAAGCAACTGGGACACTGGCAACATGGTCCTTTGCGGCTCTGTTGGGGTGTGGTGGGGGAATTAAAGTGCTGGTAGAGCAGCTGGTGGTTATGGGCCATTCCAGGAGCCCAGCGGTGGGGAGGGCTGTGGGGCTGCCCCGGCACCCACACGCCAGCACGGGCCGAGGCACAGCCAGGGTCCACATATAGCAGCTTTTCAGGTCTGAAGTCGGGATCTGTGGCACCAACTGGCACCTGAAGGAGTGTTAAACCATTACGGCACATCACCCGCTCAGGTTCGCCTTGGGCAGGGTGATCTGATCTAGCAGCGGCTGGGACTGCTCATGGTTCGGGTCGCTCCTGTTGGTAGCCACCAGCTGGGCTGTTGTGTGCGGAAGGCAGGGTAATCCTGGCTTCGAGCCTTCTGGAGCTGCCCAACGCAGGAAACCCCCATGTTGTCCTTCTGCAGAATGTCATGTTTAATTTGGATTTTATCTACAGAGAACTGTGTCTTCTGCACCGCATCCTTGCCTTTCCAGAATACCTTTAGCACCTCAGCAAAACAGTCATCTTGGGAGGCCTACAGGCTTTCCTGCAAGGAATATAAGTTACCAGCAAACAGGAGCTCGAGCTCAAGCACATGTACACTTACTTGCATGTGGTAGAGGAGGTGGAGGGCACACACCCCTTGTGCAAACAGGCAGTAAGAAGCATGTTCCCCTTTGAAACATAGTACCAATGCCTTTCACCTCCACACTTGGCTTATTTTTATATGTGATGCTACAGTGAAATAAATGCAATTTAATTTGGGTTCTCCCGTTCAGCAGTTTGATATCCAGGGTTCACACGCAGGGATAGAGAGGTTTGCATTGGGGTAAAATCATGCTCCCAGAGACCCAGCTGAGTTAGTCTGGACAAGAATAAGACCTGCTGGCAAAGCCAAGCCTGCCACAGCTCTCGTTCAACTGCTGCCTTACTCTTTCATGGAGCAAAATCTGAACTCTAAAGCAAATGAAAGGTCCCCGTGGCTCTGCACACACCACGTCCAGCCCATGCTGGCTGGCCCAGAATCGTGCAGAGTAACACAGCAGCAACACCCATGCTGGTGATGGACGCAGCTGGCTGCTGGCCACTGACCAAGCCTCAAAATGTGGCGGTACTGTGCTCGGTGGGAGGGAGAGAGGCGACCTTGCTGCCAAAATCTCTGGGTAGCTTGTGGGGTTGTCAGAGTGGGGATCTACTTTCTTGTTGGCTGCAAAATGGACCATTCAGCAGCATCTGAAGCCCTGAATCCCAGAGAGGATCCTGCAGGAGGATCCTGTTAGCTTACACTCATCCCGTGCAGTTGGCAGGGGAAAAAGGCTGAGACAGTAAATACAGGTGGGATTTTACTCTTCTCCTATGAAAAAAAAAAAAAAAAAAAAAAGGCGGCCAGCTACCAGAAAAAGCATCTGCAATGCACATGTGGGAGACAGGCATACGTTGTTCCTGCACCCCTGTGGGCAGATGACCAAGTGGAATTGCACCCTGCGCTGGAAATGCAGGGGAACGAGATGAAGGGGTGCACTGACCTTTAGGAATTTAGAGTTTAACCCAGAAACATCAATTGAGAGAGTCTTTTGGAAATTCACACCCACAGGTACAATCTCATACATTTCAAAGCTCTGGACTGGCTGCTCTAATGTAATTTCAGGCTCTTGACGCCAAGTCAGCACTAGAAGAGGGTGAGAAGAAAGGAATTTAATCAGAAATTAAGAAATTTCCCCAAGCCTTCATTCATTTTTGGGGTATACATTTGCTGGGGGATCTCTGCCAGCATGCTCAGCATTGCTCTGGTCACTGCAGACTCCTCTAGAGGAAGACGACTTACCCCGACTTCAGAGTTCTCGCAAATGAAAGGCACTTAACAAATGTTTTATGAAATAAGAAAACCTCTGTACTCCTTTCCTCGTCATTCAATTTCAAATTGATAAGTTAAATACTGTACTCCAGCATAAACATTTCTCAGGGACAAAGTATAAACATTTCTAGTGGAGTGCACTTAATACAATTTTGTTTGCCAAGTGGTGCTGTCTCCTCCCAAGCTATGAGTATGAGAGGGTTTTATTTAAATGGAGATATAAATTAATTGCACTCAGCACAGCCTCTCATCCCAGCTCGCTCCTGCATCCATACCCTTGGACTCTCTGAAGGGAAGGGCAGGTGGGAGCTGCTGTGGCACAGCCTCGCCGAAATGCTGGCGGGACGCTGCCACAGCCGTTCGCCCGCCTGCTGCCTCCCCAGTCTCTCCTAGATAATTGTTTTGTTTTGTTTTTCCCATTAGAAGAGATGTGACTGGATTTGCTTTAGTTAGACGGATGCGGGTGCAATCCCATAAAAGACCTGCTTCCCAAGGCAAGGGTTAATGCAATGTTTTGCGACTTGGCTATACAGTGATGGGAGACACCAACTCTCAGACAGCTGGATTAGATTAATGTATGTTAGATATTTTAAGGTCTCGTTCAAGAGAAGAAAACCTAATTTTAGACTTTGATTGAAAGCCCGCCTTGGTAATAGCACAGCTAATTTCCTTTCAAAATTGGCAAAATTTAAGTTTCAACAATGTCTTAAATTGGGCCCAGCTACTAACAAGCCTGAGCTTTCTGACATCTGTCCCTCTCTCTGTCCCTTCTATAGCTGAATGCCTGTTTAGGTATAAATTATACAGGAACTGGTGAAACCTGACTCTCCTCTGATTCATACTTGGTTATATGCTTTGTTGATCCCTGAAATACTTTGGAAAAAAATGAGGAAAAGTGCTCCCTTTGCAAATGGAAACCAATTTTGCATTCTAGACCAAAATTTCTGTGTTTTGCAAAGAGCTGCACGCTACCCAAGCCGCAGGCAGGTGTGGTGTGCGCTGGGAAGCCCCTCTGCCTCCGTCACCCCAAGGGAAGGCAAGGAGTTGTAAGGTCATTAAGTGTTTTGAGGGTCGTTTTCTGTGAGATGCTACAATTTCTACATGGAGGATTTTGATAAAAAGGTTTCCTCCACAGCAACGTGACCTGCTCGTTTCAAAAGGGGAGGCTTGGGGCAGGGGACGGAGGCTTCGGCCCAAGCGCTGGAGGTTCCCGTGGGCCCCGGCCCGCTCGAGGCCCCTCTGAAGCTCTGCCCGACGCCAGCCCCGCTATTCCCTCCAAGGAGATGCAATCTGTCAAGTCTGCAGAAACAAACCTGTTCACATAAAACACGCAGCAGTAATTTTATGGTACGTGAGGAGAGACGTACAGCCAGGGTCTTGCTGCTCATCAGAAAAATAGCAGCTACCTTTTGTATGACTATTGCTTTCTTTCACTTTTTTTTTTTTACTTTTTTTTTTTTTTTTTACCTTTAAGATTAAAAACCTCCTGAAGAAGGCTTACAAGGTTTATGGCAGAGGTACACACAAGAAGCGAATTAAAATTCCATAAATATATTTGCTGGCTAAAATTTATATATCCTGTATTCCTCGGGTATCTAATTAGACCCAAGAAGAAAATAGCCCTGCAAAGGATAGGCATTTTGTTCAAATAATTTTTAAAAATTGAGCTAAATAATAGCCATTTTATATGGCACACAATATAATTGTTCTTCTTGTATTGGGGAGCAGTTATAAATTATCTGGTGTCCCATTCAGTCTTGTTGCCACGCCGAGTACCAAACAATTGTGAATGTAGTTACTGGGCACGTAAATTCACGGCTTTCTGACAGCTATACCGTTATTGCCACTGCTAACTAACCTTCTGCATAAAAAATGCAATCCCTAGGAAAGAAGGAGCATTTATCTAAGTGCTGACATTGAAACATTCTGAATAACTCTTTGAATCATTTGTACTATTATGGGTAGAAAATGTAATTATTGTAATCAGCCTTGAGTCTGAGGCCATGTTGTTTAAAAAAAAAAAAAAAAAAAGGAAGGAAGAGGGAGAGAGGGGGGAAACCAGATCTGAACAATGAAAATGAACCTTGATAATGGAGCAGCCTTGAATTCCACTTCATTTATCACACTAATGGATGTCAAGATGACCTCAATCAAACATTTTGTTTTCCAGTTTTAAGCAATGGAAAGTGCTTTTTTTTTCTCCCCCTGGGGGAAAAAAAAAAAAAAAAGTTATTTAAATTGTTCCTAGTAATTACATTACAGTAGAAGGTTAAAGTCAATATGAAATAATATCCACCAACCTTTTGATCAGACTAGTCCAGGCTCTTTACTGACACAGTTCACATATCTCTATAATCCTAGTGCAAGCTTTGTGTTTCTCCTTCCCTATTCCTTATGTTTTTATACTTAAATAGAAATTATATTTCTTGGGGCTTTTATTAGTTCTTATTTGGAGCCCCAGCAGTATTTCATCTAATATTTTTAAGTAAATGATCATGTGGTTTAAACACTATCTCCCTGACTAGTGTATTTCAGGATAGAATATAGCTGTAAAAAAGGTATAGAAATCTAATAAAAAAGAAGTTTATGACAGAAGTAGTTCACTAAAATGTCTTAATTCACCCAGGCCAATCCCATGAAGACTGGGACCTGATGTTGGTCCTGGGCAAAACATTATGAGCATGGACCCTTTATCCGTTCGAATATTTTGGTTCAGTTATATTTCTGTGATGGACAAAAGCATCCAGATACCAAGGCTTTGGCTCACCATGGCTGGTAAAACTGTTGGCTGGATCCAAATTTAGCCAGGGCCCAGAGCTGCCTCTGGTGGCTTGTCTTCTTCTGGGTTGTACAACTTAGTTCTGGACACTGAGTGAAAGCGTCTGTCTGCCCCTCAGAAATGGGGTTATAAGCTGTTTTTTTAATGTCACTGTGCAGTATAGTCCATAATCTGCACCAATGTTACCTGTTGAAAGAGATACTTGATGGATGTATTTTGACTTGTTTAATTTGGCAGCACAGCCTTTCTGTGGATCCACAAACTGTCTTGAGTCATCGAGGACCTGTTTCACAGATCTCCAAACATGACTGTGAGCTGAAGAAACAAGAATTATTTAGAAGCTACAAATGAATTATTTCATTGAACACTGTCAGTTTTATTAAAAAAAAAAAAAAAGGAAATAAAAATAACAGAAAAATCATCAGTCTGAGGAGGTGAGGAAGAAACCAAGGAGGAAATATCTGTAAGCATTCACTGGCCTTGAACCCACCTGTAGCTGTGGCAGGTACAACCTTGTCCCTCTTGTAGTCTCTTCTGTCCAGGGGGGACGAGGCAAATGCGGTTTCACTTCTGTAGGTGCCAAAGAGTTTTTCACAGGCCTCTGCAGGAAGTCTCTTTTTGTAACATTTAATCATACTTTTAATATATAGCTGCCTTGGTGCCTTTACACAATGATCAGAGAAGGAAGACACATGGCCTAAAAGAAGACGCAGTTCAAAGATCCGGGTGTCTGGTTTGAGCCACACTTGCTACAGTGGATTATGCAAAACCTGGATTTGGACACAAGTAGCCCTAAACCCAGGTATATGGACTTAAGAGACCTGAATGCTCCCTCGCACCATAGAAATTGCATGTTTTCTATTCTCCAATGCAAGATTATTTCTGTCTTTTCTACTTTTAATGAGCTAATGATGTTCTCTGTTGACATTTTCCACTTCACCTTGTAACATTATATCTGAATTTTTAATTCTGGAACTTTGAAGAGTGTTTACGTTCATGTCTTCGGACAGCACTTGCAAAAATATCACGGTTTATTTAAGAGACAGCCTGCTTCTTTAGGAAAAGAGATGATGCAGTAAACGATTCGTAAGAAAGAAATCTGCAATGAACCCCCCGCCCCAGGAATAGCACCACGCGACAGACTGCCACCGGCCCTTGCTCACTGAAGTGTGAAGCTCTTGGAGCGGTCTGTGCCAAATAAACTTCTTTGAAATGGTCAGAAATCATCCATATGGTAAAATACCAGCTTGCCTCTCTTCACCAATACTTCAGTATTTAGAAAAATACTTTGCAAAAAAAAGTGAACCCTGTTGGTCCATGGAAGGGACTGTCCTGTGGGAAGGGCACAGACGGGCTCGCCCAAGTCCCCGGCCCTCCCCAGCTGGGCAGAAAGTAGTTGCATGGCAGAAAAGAGCAGGAGCAAACAGGTAAGATGAGAGGAAAGATGCACAGCGCTTAAAAGGATTTATAAAGAGAGGCAGGGCACAGACCTCGGTGCCTTTCCTGGGAATAATAACGCACTGTGTAGTAACCTCAGGCTAAAAGATAGACCAGTGAATCATAATAAGAAAAAAAAAAAAAAAAAAAAACGAGGACATTTTTAATTAAAATAAAAGCATGACTAATTGCATGGTAACTGGTGGACATTTTTAAGTTAAGCTTTTAAGAATAAATAAATCTGTAGAATGCGACATGAATCAGCTGCCTCTTTCCTCCTCCCTTCTTCCCCCACCCCCAAACACTCGCTAAAGCGATTGGAAACATTTGGGTCTGGGAAAAAAAGGGAAAGCTATAAGTGCTTTTTCTTTCTTTTTTTTGCCAAATCATGCAGAAGATGCTGGCAGCTGCAAAGATTCAATTATACACAATGCAAAAAATAATTTAAAAAAATAATGGTACTTGAAAAAAAATTGCCTCTCCAGAAATTGCGTGGAACAATAAATCTGTTAATTAGCTAATTAATATTCAATTGGGGTCAGTGCGCTTAATAGAACCTTTTTCTGAGACCCAAGAAATTTTCCAATCACAATGTTAAGTCTGCCCACTTTCATTATCATCTGAGCGCAGGCAGCCCTTATCTGGCCGCCAGGCGCCCGGGAACAATGCAGCACCATTATCATCTCGGCGCAGTGGGCGCGGGTACCACAGTCGGATGTTGCAGGCTGTGAAGTAAAAATGCTTGAGCATTTAGGGTAATTGATATATGGGTTCTGCTGTATTGTTTAGGGCTGTTTGTTTGCTCTACTGGTATTTAAGGCAGCGGAGCATCAGGAGATTGATTTTCATTGGTTGCCATTTTTTATTTCTTTTTAACAAAATCGATGACAAGTTGTCAGTGCGGGACCTGGACCAATAGCATCTGGCAAGTCCTCCCCACGGCGCAAGGGCTGCCGCCGGCCGGGCGCGCACGGAGGTGCCGGGGCAGCGCGCTCCCCATGCCTTCCGCTGGATCTTGTCTGGCGGAGGTGCCGTGGTAATGCTCGCCTCTGCGGGGCGGACATTTAAACCCGCATCGCTATAACAAAGGACACATTTAAACCGGCATCACTATAAAAAGGACAAAATGCAAGATCTATGTTATTAATGGTGGTAGCTGCTTTTATTTGTTTTTCTGAGGGACTGCCATTTTCTGCTGTAAGACCTACTATCTGTTTCTTCCCTTGATATCAAAGTATGGAAGACGGGGTTGTTGGGTTTGGGTCCCCCCGCTGCCCTCCAGGTTAAGAGAAAGCTGTAGATTACAGCTTTTGGAGTTCACTGGACTGAGTACTGTTGTTTATGGGATTCCACAACATTTCATAAAACAGTTTGTGACCGAAATTACATTTGTTCTTTAGCTGGTAGTAAATCCTCCAGGTTAGCTTAGAAAGGCCATCTAGGTCCAAGCGGTTTGACACAGACTCCTTAAATCACTGTCCCAGGTCCCTGACGTCTACCATACTCTTCTGATGATTAGGTTGTAAATGAAAAATACAGTTGGCGTTAACTCTACAGAATGGGGACATGATCTACAGGACCTACCGGCTCCCCTACTTCTTCACCGAGCTTCATTTCCACGTGCTATTGCAAGTGACACCAAAGAGGGTAAAAGTTGCCTGAATACTTTCCAGCTGCCTAATTCAACTGTTAAAAGTTTCTCCAAAAACCTGTCCATCGAGAAGCAATTCTTTTCCCCCCTTTGCATGGGCTCCCTCACCAGCTCTAGGTTTGTCTGCGAGATGATCTTGAAGAGCTAAAGAAGAGCGAAAGATGCTT
>KL259590.1:15999-30327 GCA_000699545.1 Podiceps cristatus
CGTAAGAAGCAAGGAAACACAACATGCACATGCTGTAGTTATTTGTCACTGATGTGCGAGCCCATGACCCTGGCCCTCACAGCCATACCCAGCCAAAAGGTAGGTGCTCGGCCATTTCAGGCTTTCAAGAGCAGTCGTATAAGGCACGTCCATGCCGTGCTAGTGCAAGCCGTAGCCCTCGCAGGATCAGCTAACTACCTTTTCTCTAAGCATTTTTGAAAACACAGCTGCCTATGTGAGCAGAACCAGAAGCTTGGGAGTCAGCTGTCGGGGTGGCCGGGGGCAGAGCTGAATGGGGCGGTAGGACAGACAGGCGTTGAGGGGGGGAGGCAAGGCGGGGAAGACAAGCACGGGGTGACTGCCAGACCATGCGGCTGCTCTACTCTTGCACTCTTCAGGGGCCTTTTAATTTCAGTGCATGATGCCTGATTTGCAGGTAGAATTTGGGCCTTTGGGCTAATTTTACTTAATTTTACAAGATCTCCTGAGAGATTTTTAATGGGAACTCTGTATTAACTGTCCCTCAGCTGCACATCCCAAGATTATTTAAAGTTGAATGTCTTGTCAGCCTTTATCATTGAAAATCCAAAGCTATCATTTCCACCCTTTTTGCCAAGCCCTCATTTCTTCCTTCATCTCTTTGAGAGACAGTTTCTGAGAGTGGGGCTTTCTACAGCAAGATGTACTAATGTCATTCTTCCTTCTCTCATTTGTGGGAATCATCTACCAGCAGTTGCAATACTGTTGTTCCCGGAGGCCTCAACCAAGCTCTGAACATATAACATGGGGACCATAGCTGAAGTCCTGGTAGCAACTGGAGGAGCCCAACCAAGAAAAGAAAAAAAGGTACAGAGGGGCTGAATGACTTGAGTATAAGACATATGGAACATATAGTAACTGCCCCAGAAATAGCAAGTCCCTCGTGATCTTGGTTAATGATCTGTTCTTTTATCTGACTGTCTTCTGGTGACTAGTCCTACCTGGTGCTGCAAAGCTGCAGAGGGGTGGATGTGCTGTACAGAGCTGGGCTGTCCATGCATTTCCTGCATGACAGGAATGGCATTTGAATCACACCCAGAGTAAGCTGCACTCGAGCTTGTGTGGGAGGTGCAGGTGCCTTCAAAGGTGTAGGGCTTCACTGATGAAAATCACCTTGGTGATAACGGGTGACTATGAACATCCTATTGTCTTATTCTTCTAGTTTGCTTCTACTAGCTCCATCATTTTGGTGGGTGGGTGTTCCTACAGGATCTGGTTGGAGTTTTATAGTCTGTGCATTTGTGTGCTGTCAGGTATGTGCATGAGATATGTTTTACCCGATACTCGGCTGTTTCTTGCCTGTGACAGAAATCTGCTGTGCCCTTTTTGCTAGTTCTGATGCCTCACACTCCACACGCACCTGGCCTGTTTAGCAGTCACACTGAAACACACTCCAGTATTAGCTCGTTGTTGGTCACATGTACAGAGTAACACCTCTGAACAATATGGTCTGCAACACCTGTGTTGGTGTTAAATGACAGCATTTCATAAAAGCACTGAATTAAATCCTGAGCGGATATAAAACAAGGTGGCTATACTGACTTGCAGGCTTCAAGCCCTGCTTAGCTGTTGTCTTACCCACCAGCACAGTCATCCGATGGACTTCACGAGGCTGGCTGGAGCTCTGCTTAGTCAGAAATCAGTATGATTTATATTTTTCTTTTTCCTAACATGATGGGTATCAGTTACCTGAGATCCTTTTTGGTTAGCTCTTAGTGTTGACCTGTCCTACTCCTCCAATGTACAGTTTAATATGTGGAAAGATATATTTGAAAAGTTATTATTTAAATACTTTATTTGTGTGTTTCATCATAAAGTCTATGCAATAAATTGAAAGGCAAAAATAATGGGGAGATTCTCCACAACACACATTAATTTCTTGATGTTTTTATCACACTGTAATGCAAAGTACCATTACTAGTTACTTCACCATCATCATTAACACTAAGAATTAAAAGTAACTGATACATAAAACGTTATTGTGCAATATGTGCATTTTCTTCTCATATCTTAGCTATCTATCTCCATTATCACAAATCCTTTCTACCAGCACCCACCAGTGAAATTTGCAGTGGGTGGTTTGCAACATGTTCTGTGTAGTACGGGACAGGGTCTAGCACCATCTAGGAGGGATGCAAATGATACAACGTGCATGCTCGTAAGGCTGTAAGGAGCACTGGGGAGCTGCTGCTACAATAAATGAGATTGCTGTTGACATGGTTTTCCATGAATTCCTATGACTTGCAAAAGATGATGTTGACCAGCCAATTATGTTATGTTACCGCTGACTATGAAACAAGGATCTAATCTGAATCTCATTGATGCTAATGAACGTTTTTACACTGACTTCAAAAGGTGCTGTTGGATCAAGCAGCAAATGATTTTCCCCCAGGGTATTTAAATTTCGATTGTGTCCCACAAAACTAGAATATTTCATGTCTAATGAGCAGGACGTCACTTTTGCCCCGTTACAAGGAAAATGTAGAGACTGACATTGATGAAACAAGGTGGATTTTTCCTTCCGCCGAGTATTTGACAGTTGCGACAAATTGTCTTCTGCCATGAGTTCCTACTAGAGACTCGGTTGTTGGTACGGAGGGCAGGGTCAGCGATATAAACTTTCAGAGCTTCAAAAAAACCACCAAACCACAAGATGTTTCTATAAAGCACACATTTCTGGCCTACTTGAATCCAGCTGTGTGACTTTCAGGTCAGGAAGAGGAATTACAATACAATCTTCACTAACTTTTGATTCTCCACAAAAGGTCTTAACAAAATTGGATGAGTTTTATATGAATATGTTAGCAGGGTGTAGAATAACTCTTTGCTTGCCTTCTTCTCACTGAACTGGTAGGTAGCCTTTCTAGTGTGAATAGAGCCCTTTTTAGTAATGAAAGACTTAGGAAAATATAATAAATGAATGGAAAGAGAAGCACAGCAAGTTCTGCATCTTTTCATTGATCTGTTATTTTTAGTAAATCACATGTAATCATAATATAAAATCTTTGAAATATGATGTGACAAAAATAATCAGAAATCAAGCTCTACCTGAAAATTAAAGGCATCAGCTCACACAGTTCATGAAAGCGAAAATATATTTTAGACGATCTTGTTAGCATATTGCAATCTATTTAGCAACGTAGTTAGCATACTGCTGCATCTGGTGCAGTGCTGTGTTCCTTATTAATTTTCAATACGTTTATTCGCCTGCTTTATACTTCAGGTCTGCCAGGTGCTGCCAGATGTGCTATGCCATCTCCTCAGACTGAATCCAGGGTTTACCATCTACCTGCCAGCTACTGCAACTCTTGCAACACCTGCAGTTACCCCAGGTAAGGGCATAGAAGATGGGTGTTCGGAGGGCAGTTTAACATCCAGTGTGAACACGCGTAGCAAAAATTAATTATAGCATATACTGTATGTGATAGAAATGAGTTACTACCTAATTATGTCTCCTGTTTCCATTCAGATGAATTAACATTTATTGTGAGCCCTTGGGAAACCAGACACACTTTAAAGTTGTAATGAGTGCTATCATTATTGCTTTTGACAGTCATTGAAGTATAATTATCTGATCATCTATTTAAAAAAAATCAAAACTTGTTATATATGAGTTCTGAGCTGGCAAATTACAGAACAGTCACCTTAGAAGCTCAACCAGTTAGTTATTTTCTGTAGTGGCACTGCCATCTCCTGGAAAAACAGAAGTATGCTTGCAAATTTTTCACCTCGAGATAAAAGAAACTTTTCAAGAGCAAGAGGTTAAGTACAAAAGCCAACCACCTCTTAAATGTAAGGGGTTAGGAGTTGCTGAGATACCTGGTTAGAAATGGCTGTGTGGCTCTTTGTTATCAAAGGATTTTGCTGAGGAACAGGAATGGATGTGTGATGTTTGGAGGGCTGTGGGCTAACCCTATCAAAGGAGATGGGGAGAACAGCTAGGTGCTCCAGTGGTTTAGTGTTTCTTTACAGAAGTTCCCTAAACACATCGTGACTTGTCCAACAAGAAATGGGGCAGTACTACTTTACTTAATGCCCTCAGCAGTCAGTGATCCAGAAACGGATACTTTCAGATTACACGATTTTAGCAGTAAAGAGGTTTGTATTGCAGTTTTCATCTGAAAGGAGAAAGTATTGTGGTTTGTGGGGTTTTTTGTGTTGGTGTTTGGTTTTGTTTTGTTTTGTCTGCTTCCTTGGCCATTGCTGAGCCACCCTGTGATAGTGTTGGCCTACCAACTTACTAAGCTGTGGTTCTGGCTGCCACTGAAGGACCTGCCCCAACTCCAAGCACACCTCCCGTGTCTCTAGGTGCTGCGTTAGTTTTGCTACTCAGACTTCACGTTTGTCCATATCCCCAGCTGTCCTCTGCTCCAATGCCAGCCTTTCCATCAATTAGCTTGGGCCTCTGGCTGCTGTGTGTGACCTTCAGCCTGAAGAGGAATCGTAGCAAGAGCTCTTCACACTCTTCCCAGGCTTCGCTTCTCAGTCTGGGTTTAAGACCAGCTGGAGGACGAAGCTGTGGCTCTGCCCGCAGCAGAGTGCGACTCTTCTCCCTGCCTCAGCTCGCTCCTCTAGAAATGAGTGGGAGATGGGCACCCCTGTCTCACGTGGGACTGCCCTTCCTCAGCAGACAGAGAGGTGAAGCATGCAGCTGCTCAGTGGTGTTACCTTGCAAGCAGGGCTGAAATCCCCCTCCACCCCGCTACTTCACGCATGCCTTGTCTGTTTGCATAGTGATTGGGCTGGGGGAGGCTGCTCTTCTTTCAGCCAGTTTCTTATTGCTTCCTCAAATTATGGAATTGCATTCAGCTACAGAAGATTAAATCCTTCCTCTCTTGCACTTCTCAGGTAACCTGTGATACTATGCATTTTACACCCTAAATTAGAATACAATTCTAATTACTTTCAAATTGACCATGCCTTGTTTTCAGGGTATTTTCATATTTCCAGTCAAAACCAAGTTTTTTGTTTTACACAAATTTCTCTTACAATTACTGCCTCTTTGCTGAGGAGAAGCTGTCTGAACTACCCATGTTCTATTATCCACACTGCTGTAATGGCGACCCATTACTCCCACACCTGCCTCAGCTGGTCCCATTCCCGTCTCCGCAGTGCTGGAATACGGGTACGATGGCTGCTGGATCAGCCAGCCGCAGACAGGTCGCTGTGTTCCCCGTCCCATCGCGCTCCGTCTGCTGCAGGGATGCTGGCCTCATAGGCATCTAGAAATTGCACAGCCTTTCACTAATATTCCAGGGTTTGGGTTTTTTTTTTTTTTGCCTGTGATGCATGCAAGATACCAAAGCTGCTGCAAAGGAAGTCGCTAGCACTCAGTTGCCCAGCCTGTTCGTTTCTTACTGTGCATAGTGTCAAATTGCTCTCTGAAATAATCCTCTGGATAGTAGGATTGTGGAAAGTGGCACCCACTTATCTGACTGTGGTCAGTGCAGAAGTCATGTCTGGTCTGTTGAGGATTTTCCTTTTACTAGAAATACCTAACCTCTGCAAGATTTTTTATATCACATCTCATCTAGACTCACCAACATTTTTGTAACTTCAGACTGTCCTTCCTTTTTAAAACTACAAAATAGCAACAGGATTTTATTTTCTTTTAGATAAATTCAATATAACCAGTTAATACTGGTATCAATGCCTAGAAGAATTTTTTTTTCCAACCTACAAGAACTCTTTAAAGTTTCAAGTTTTCTCTTAGACAAGAAAACTTTTCCTACATATTGTAGGGTATGTACATGCCAAGGTCGGTTACTTGGCAGTCTCTTCCTGCAACTGTACCACTGAAGGATGAGGAACATCTGCATGTCAGCAAAAAACCGAGAGGCAACAGAATTTTTTTCCCTCCCTGAACACATTTATTCCCTTCAGCCACAAATACTTTTCTTTCACGCTTAGGGCAATGCTTGATATTAGTTTCCCAATAAGTCTATCTGGAGACAACATCAGCAATGCAGAGTCTTTACTCAAGACAGATTGCAAAACCAAATTGCTTCTGTTTTTCTAAGCATTCAGACAGGCATCTGCCAAGATTCCTCAGTCACAAGCTACTGCAAGAAGCATAATTTGAACTGGCCTTGTAAATAGGCACAGGAATTCCTATGATACTCCAAAAATTTATTTCTGAAGAACTCAGATTTTTCTAGCAAGCCATTATCCTCAGCTCCTCTGTACTGAGTAGTCACTAGCGGCCCCAAAGCAAAAACGCTAAGAAGGATCTTCAGCTCTGAAAATATGACAGTTCACGCTGCTGACCATTACAACACTCCCTTTTCTCACCTCCCACAACATTTCTGAAGTTTTGCCAAACCTACAAACACATTTTCTGTAATAGCAACAGAACCTCACCACATGCACATTTCTGCATGTCCCAGGTACAGGACCACTTACTGACCAATGCACTGTTTTTTTGCCACTGAAGTGCCCCCCATTGAATGGGTCAGTGTTGCCTCCATGTTTAATTTCAATCTGTAAGGTTTAAACCTAGTGAAGACTACCAGATAATGTCATTATTTCTTGATCCGATGAGTCAGTTTACAGAAAGATATCATTTTGGTAAAACAAACTGATGGGAAATGGCATACTTTTCAATATTCTCATCAGCTATTTTTTTCATATGGCAAATGTTTTTAAGAAGCTGAAAGCTACAGTTTGAGACCACCAGCAGTACTCAAGAGAAACTTGAGGCCTTCCTTGGTACTTCTGATGCTGTTTTGAATTTATATACTCATTTTATGATCAATTTTTTCCCAGTACCTGTCGTTAATTGAAATGCTTCTTTTCATCAGTACTAATTTCACTCTAAAATTAGTATTTTTTTTCTCAATACATAGATGGCTCTCTTAGATGCCTCTTTTCTGTCATGTGTATTATATACCGGTTGTGATGAAACATAGCATTTCAATCACAGCATCACCTCCATCCTCCTTTTCCTCAGCTCCTCTGCAGTCACTGCTAATTCACATCATGCTCAACAGAACTAGATACATTTTTATTCACTCTGACCCAAAAAGTAATGCGGTAATACAACCTGTTCCCTTTGTTCATCAGCCAGTCTCCTGCTGGAGGAGATGACCAGAGGGCTGAGCTCAGCAGAAACTCTCAGGGAACAAAACCCAGCTTCCTACAGAAACTGTAAGGCTGGTGCTTCTGGTCTGTCAGCTCAGGCTCCCCGAGTGCAGCAGCTGGGCAGGTGTGAGAGGCCCAGAGAGCGTTTACAGAGACACGGGCACAGATTTTATACTGGATGCTGCCACGGGCATCCCGCGCGTGGGGTGCGCTGCGGGGGTGACACGGACATCCCGCGCGTGGGTTGCGCTGCGGGGTTGAAACCCGAAAGGCTCTTCTGGCAATGGCGTCGTTCCCCAAACTGATACTGCTACCAGTTGAGTACAGGTACCTCAAAAACCAGTGAGACCTCTTTGTACTAGGTGATGATTTGGTCCATTCTATGCAATCTTTCTCTATCTTTTTTTTTTTTTTAACATACACTGTGAGATGCAAATGACCATCCTCCATAACGAACAATTATTAGTTCCTCTATGGAATACATCTCTGTCTCTAGTCATGTGAAAACATACCAGCCTATGAGGGACACACTGGTTGTCAAGCTGAGCCTACAAAACAGTTGATTGATTTTCTTAGAAGCTCTTTCTCTCTTGCCTGGCTTCCAGTAATGCCTTTTGCTAGAAGCAAAGACCCTGAAAGGTGCAGTAGCTTTCTACCAGACCTGCTTCCAGATATTTCAGCCTGAAGCTGTGTTCTCCAGGTCATGGTATTAGTTGCTCTCGAGTTAGTTCAGCCTGATGAGTGGATCAAACCATACGCCAAGGACTAGCACCAATCCAAAGACCAAGTGTCTCTGCTGACAGTGCCATCTCTGTAACATCACACAGGTGGGTCAGACATATTTGCTCACAGGAATTGCCTTTTCTGTTTGTTTTGCCAGATTTTCATTTGTTGAGCTCATCGGGGAAGCTCTTCCCCAATTTTGAACTGTTTCATAGAATCATAGAATTGTCAAGGTTGGAAAAGACCCTTAAGATCATCAAGTCCAACTGTTAACCCATCACTGCCAAGTCCATCAGTCCCTTGTCCTCAAGCACCGCATCTATCCGTTCTTTAAACACCTTCAGGGATGGAGACTCAACCACTTCCCTGGGCAGCCTGTTCCAATGCCTGACCACCCTTTCGGTGAAGAAGTTTATCCTAATATCTAACCTAAACCTCCCCTGGCGCAGCTTGAGGCCGTTTCCTCTCATTCTATCACTTGTTACTAGGGAGAAGAGACCGACCCCCACCTCGCTACAACCTCCTTTCAGGTAATTGTAGAGAGCAATAAGGTCTCCCCTCAGCCTCCTCTTCTCCAGGCTAAACAACCCCAGTTCCCTCAGCCGCTCCTCATAAGACCTGTGCTTCAGACCCTTCAAATAATAACAGTTTCACAATAACAGTTAAAAATCACCCACATCACCAGGGAATTCCCATTCTCATTTGTTTCTCAAGATAGTTTTTTTGGATTTTCATTTTACTTCTTTCAACCCAGCTTTCACCAGGGTTTCTGAATCTTCACAGATCCAGAAAGGAAAACTTCATGAATCTCATCTGGCTTCTAATTCTGGTGTTCTCTTTTATACTTCCTGAGTGACTTGATGTGCTCCACAGACAGGAATTGTGTTGCTTCTCAGCTGATGACATCCATCTGACTCAATATTCACATCCATAAGGTGCTCATCAATCTATGGGCAAGGCACCTCCTGCATCCTTTATTGTCAAGGAAGGAAAATTTAGTGTGATCTATCACATCTGTAAGTAGACCTCCACCTATGATCAGGTGCCTTAAAAGTACCAGTTTCACACTAATCAGTACAAACATGTCTCAGACATAAACGTATGTGTCACAGGTATCTAAAGCTAGCAATATAAATCAACTTCTCCAGCCTCATTCTTACACAACCCCCCGCGTTTCCATTGCCTTGTTCGCCTTGGCTTCCCACAGTAAAGGATGCTCCCTATAACTGGCAACGTGGATTCAAATTAATTTTCACCTTTTGAACAGTGACAGTCCTGCCAGCCACACTGTGCAAGGAACGTGCCTTTAGAGAGCACACGAGAAATGCTGATCCCAGTTATACACCCAGGAGGTAATCCCAATTATCTCTGTACTGGAGCTCTGTTGACTTCACTGAGAACTTACATGCACCCCAAGCTGCTGAGGTCCATCCAGGCGCACCTCCTGATGACAGCGGAGCTCATCGTACGTGTGACTGTGCCTACAGCCACCAAAAGCAGCAGGCTTTGTGAGGCTGGCACCTTCCCCCATACAGCATCTTCTCTAAGGGAGGCTTTGCATCGTACTCAGCTCAATAAACATTCCTTATATTATCTGTACCTGAGCCACAAAGAAATCGATTCAGGATGCAGAACTTTTCTTCCTAAGTAAAGTGAAAGTTTTGCCTGGTAATGGATAAAATTATAGTTTAACTGGCCCGAAAGGTGGCTGGCATGTAGTAAAGAGGCCATGTTCTCTGGTTCCCGCTGTACTAAATGCATCCTCTAGCTGAAAGAAAACAGTGATTATCAGAAAGTCAATTGTCATCCTGCCTCTTTAGAAAAATTCCCATTAAAGATAAAGCCAATTTTAATTAGATTAAGTATCCAATTACTGTAATTACATTTTAAAAAAATTCACATCATGAGGATGACCCTTTTAAAAAGGGTTACAAGAATAATTAGTGTATTCATATTAACCAAAATGTATTGGATAATATTTATACCCAGAAGGCAAAGTACATTACACATATTTCACCTTTGGGGAAAGCTTGCAAATGTTTTGGCAGTGGTATGAATATTTATAGGCAAGAGCGTGCTTTAGCAAGATTATATGAGAAAGCATTTATATGCTCACAAATTTTTACCCAAGGGTAAAGTATACATAAAATGTAGTGCAGAGATTATGGATATGCAAAGTACGATTTAAGCGGGGAATTTCTATCAGTTTGTTTAATTAATTGGAGCAGAATACTACTTCTCTTATGGGGGTTTTTTGTGACAGAAGGACCCACAGAAAATTCGTCTGAGCTTTCCTTCTGCTGATCAACAACAGCAAAGAAGATGCAAGGAAAGGGTCTTCCCTCTGCAAGGCATCACCTGATCCACAGGTTAAACCATCCCCTTTAACGTGTTCCCGATCACGTTGTATAAGCGATCCCATCGGTTACTGATCTCACCTTATCAACTCACCACAGAGCTGGAATACACGCGGGCAGCCTCTAGTCAACACTGCTCCTTTAGGAGCAAATCCTCCCATTCTCAGTATGGGGAAGACCTGAAGACTGAACCTTGTTCCAGGCTACCCACAGAAGGCACAGAGGATGTGACCCGTTTTTACCACTTAGGTACAGCACCGGCTTAGCATATTGCAAGGACACTAGCTGTGCAAGCTCTTGCGCGCAAAATCCTCGCAGCAGACTAGCGAGCACAAAAACCACAGAGGTCTTCCCAGCAAATACTGCCAGTGCAGCCCAACCACTGATTTCTGTCTGCTCTGCAGCTCCTCAACAGCTTTGGGAAGTCCCAGGACATTACATTCTTCCTCAGGAAAAAGTTCTCAGGCTTCCTACTGGGGTTTACATTTATCAATACTGCAGCATGTGGCCCTTTACTACTAAGATACTCCACAGTGAGAAGTATGCTTGCAGCATGCACACAGACACCTTCCTACGTCAGGTGAGAGAAGCTGTGATGGCACAGCTTTTGGCAAGACCTAGACATCTGAGGAGGCTCTTGAGTCATTTGTTAATTTGATTAAGTTAAGAAATTTGTTCTTAATTTACATTTATATCCAAGACTGTCATTTTTATAGCAATTTATGTGTGGCCAGTCAAGAATGGACCAAAAAGAAAAAAAAAAAAAAAAAAAAAAGGCTTAAAATGATTCATTCAACTTCTCTCACATTAATTTTCTCTTCACTAAATTATATTAATTATTACTTGAGCATTCATGTCTCTTTCCTGTTTTTCGGAATTGTTGAATATTTTTTACATAATCTGTATTTTGGTATTCATTAAGCCATAGACTGCAGCTCCAAGAAGTTGCTCTTCGTGCAGATCTTTACCTACACATGTGAAAAAGGTTCTAGCTCCTGAAGATGACCCTCCCCTTATGAAAGAAAAGTTACAGGAAGTTGCAAATATCTGTGCAAATGGATGGTTGCTTCGATGCTGATACTGCCAGCATGGATATTAGCATGAACATGTACAATTTCTACAACCCACACTGTCATTTTCTGGGTTTTGAGCTTTCTTGCAAAATAAAATAGCCCAAGAACATCCTTAGGAAAAAAAGCAGAAAAACAACAGAAAAAAAAGTCTGATTCATACTGGATAAATTGTCTTTTAAAACTATTTCAACATTTGTCCCATGATAAGGAGAAACTGGGAAAGCTGGCAAGCACGGGATAGCAGAGAGGCAGGTAAGTGGGAGAATATCAGGGTTATAAATAAGAAGAAAATTAAATTAATTTGTAATGTTCCTTTCCAGAAGTTCAAAATAAATCATTTGTTGGAGATTTGCTATCAATACCTGATGAATATCTATTATACTACCTGGAAGGTATTTTGCTATATAGGTATTGTTTCTGAATACTGTAACGGCTGTATCAGTCTGGAAACATAAATCAAACAAGATATTTATGAATACTAGCATTTATGAGGACATCATTCTGTGAAAACATCTCTTTCTACGTGATGGCAAACACAGTTCAAAGCAATCTAAATACAGCAAAATCCACTTCACAAGGCTGACCTTTTTGAGGCCCATGTGAGCAATCAGTGCACTCGTTGTACTCGGACTGTGGTCTGAAAAACACATATTCAGATCAGAATATATTTATGGTATTTTCCCTTTCCAGAAGGTAAAATCACCTAAAACATCCTCTTGATCTTCTTTGTTAGGAAGCTGTTTTCACGGTTGTTTTGTACGATTAGAAACGGGTTCTACAGCAAGCTGAACCAGAACGATTTCACCTGCGACTTCCACGGACAAAGGACTGGACCTGTCCTTCTTGAGAAGCCCAAGACTTGTACCTTAGGCTTCCCCTGAGGGAGTTCTGTATTTGGCTGTAGAAGAAAAATGGGTTTTATAAAGTCCTCCTTTTTTTAAAAAAAACATAACTCTTGATGATTGGAGACTTCACAAAGAGCCATTACATCTATGCAGTCTCTACATTTAATTCCAGTATTAAATTCCTTGCTTTGGCTTTGAGCTGCTGTAGGCTTCTTGAGTGGCCACGGGCCAAGTGCCATGCTGGGATCAGAAAGCTGGCGATTCCACATGAAACACTAGTTGTGGAGCATCGGTTCCTGTCTTGGTTTGAATTGTGTGGGGAACATACCGAGAAAACTGCCATAAGCATTTCTTTCTTTCTTCCAGTGACCCTCTTAGGAACCAGATAAGAGTGGAAAGGCAATATCTGCTTCATCCAGCCCCAAAATATCAGCATTTTGAATCGACTGCCTTGACAACTCCAGGGCACCTAGGATGGTGAAGCTGCCCTTCAGCAGTGGCGGCTAGCGCCTGAAAAGGCTCCGGCAGTGGTGCTGCTCTCCCAGTTGCTGTTTGTCCTTCCTGCACCTCCCAAGAGTTACAACGGAAAGAGATCACAGGGGTGCTGTGCCAGGCCAGTGGTGCTCTCCCTGCGGTCATGGAAGGTTGTTCTGCTTTTGGCTTAAAGGTTGATGCTTTGGGTAACTTCAGCATCCTCCGACACTGAAGACGAATGTCCTAAGCAACTGCAACGTCTCACCACTGTACTATGCTAAAAAGCATTTGTCTCAATGAAGAGACCAAAGCTGCTGCTCACGGTAGTACATCATTGCCGGGGAACAACAATATATTTTTCAAGACAGATGGAATGAATTGTTTGTTGTTAGTGGACTGATGACACATTTCTGATCAGTGAGATGCTTCTTTTGATGCCCCTACCTGCTAATTTTGCCACTGCAGGCATCGAGAGCTGCTGGCAAGTTTAGGGAAGAGGCAGAGACACTGAAACAACAGCTCCCACAATTCTTATTTGCAGAGTCCCAGAAGTCCTACTGTGAGGTGCCTGAGAACTGGTGAATGAGTGGTGGGTGAAGGAGCTGTGAAGGAGACAGCCCAGCCAGGTCAGTCTGGTAACTGTTAGTGGGACCTGGCCAAGGGCTGCCGTTGCCCCAGGGCTGAGGTGCTCACTGAGAACGATTTCTGAAATCATCCACACAGTTCCAGCTGTTCAGACAGTGGATATCTCTTTTGTAGTAATTTAAGAGTCTGTGGTATTCTGCTGCTGTAGTGGTCTGCAGCATTAGCCAAAGCAATTCTGCTCTCAGCTCAAGTCTAATTAAGGGTAGCTCTTGCGTAAAGTGAGTTAAATTCAGTAGTCATAGCCCAGACCCCATGGCAAATAGTGTAATTCAACTACAGGAATACAGTGTAATATAAATATAATGGAAATACAAACCCATATAATTTAATTTGACATGACTGGCAGTTTTTTGCTTAAGTTGGTGAAAATGAACGAGTACAAACGAATCAGCTTCCCTCTTTACTTCCATCTTTTATTGTTAGTATAGTGGGAAGGTGGTTTCAGGATGACTTTGCATGGCAGTATGGCAGCAACCTGAACAAATGCATTGACAATATGCAAATTTCAAACTCTCTTTTATATTAATGTTTAGAATTTTCAAGTTTCTTAGTTGCAGTAAATTGAATTCATTTTAAATATGGTCAGGACTTATCTACATCAGACCCATGTGCTCAAAGGAGGGAACAATTCCACATGGAGAATCCAGGCAAGCCATGGCCTCAACCAGCTCTTTTAGCCAAGACGCTTTCCTGCCCCTGGAAGTCCAACTGCCCTGGCAAAGCAGTCTTACCGCAGGTGGGGCCCTGGGCCCTTCCCCGGCTGGGGAGAGCACGGTAACCACACTGCCGCTGCTGAAATCGCCGCAGCATGGCGGGACACCGCGGAGCTTTCAGCACCCAGGGCCCATCTGCTCTGTCCTCCTATCACTGCCACCAGCTGAGACCAGGTATGACACTGACATCCTTCACAGGGCAGAAAAAAAAAGGGGCAGTGTCTTTTTTCTTTTCCCCCAGCAACTTCACAGTGCTACAGTCAAAGGGGTACAGAGAGTCTGGAAAACACTTATGGTAGGACTGGGAAACGGGGACCCAAATGCCCCTCCTGCGCTGCCCTGCGTTTCTGAGGTTCAGTGCCGTTTCCCTCAGGACCCA
>JMFS01020232.1:0-17501 GCA_000699545.1 Podiceps cristatus
ATCCAGCAAAGGAGGAAGATTCTCCCTGGCCTCCCCTCCTTTTGCCACTGACGTACTTATAAAAACTTTTTTTGTTGTCTTTAACGGCGGTGGCCAGTTTAAGGTCCAGCTGTGCCTTCGCGTTTCTGATCGTCTCCCTGCATATCCTCACAAGATCCTTGTAGTCCCTCTGAGTCGTCTGCCCCTTCTTCCAAAGGCAGTAGGCTCTCCTTTTTTTCCCGACTTCTAGCCAAAGCTTTCTGTTCAGCCAGGCCAGTCTTCTCCCCCACCGGCTCGACTTGGGGCACACGGGGACAGCCTGCTCTTGCGCCTTTAAGATTTCCTCCTTGAATAACGTCCAGCCTTCCTGGACTCCTTTGCCCTTCAGGACCACTTCCCAAGGGACTCTGTTGACCATACTCCTGAACAGCCCAAAGTCTGCCCTTCTAAAGGTCAGGGTAGCGGTCTTGCTGGCCCCCTTCCTTACCTCTCCTAGAATTGAAAACTCATGGTCGCTGAGCCCAAGACAGCCTCCAACCACCAAAATGCTTCTGTGATTTCCAAATGCTTCTGTGAAGATCCTTTGTCATATATATTTAGATAAGCTGTGAAATAAATGGGAAGGCCACTTTGCAGAAATCCATGCTGGTACCAATTCAATGAGTTTATGAAGTACCTAGAGAAGAGGACAAGCAGAATTTCCTGCTATCTGTTTGGTTGAAGGGTTGACAGTTTCTGAGGAAGAGATGATGCAGCAGAAGAGCTTTGTATCAGGTGGCATCAGATGCCTGTATAATAGTGTGATGAAGTTTACCTGTTCAGTTTTCACTCTTACTTTGATCTCAGTTGTGTAAACACGTGTATCTCTCTAAGAAAATTGAGAGAGTTGGAACCTAATGACCAAAGAGGGAAAACTGCTTCTTTCCTTAGCGAGCTAGTGAGAGTTCAGAGCAGGAGGGTTTGGAGGATGTGGCAGGAAAAGCCTGGGAAGGGACCTGAGTCAGTCACAGCACGTTGACAGAGACTCTGATACTGCACTAGGGAACAGGACTTGGGGGTTATAGAAAGCAAATACATCAGCAACCAGAAAGGTTTGAGCGGAATTATTTTCAACTCAAAGTCACTGAAGTAGGAACAGGGACCTGGGAGAGAATTTCTCTTCTAACTTAGTGGGTAGTGGTTTAGTTTAGTTGTCTGGTTGTATGTGTGGGGAAGGAGGTTTAAGAGTTTATTGTCAGAATGCTGCACTGTGCAGAATAATTAAAATTTCTATGAAAATATAATTTCAGTGAGGCTTTGCGTGTATTCCAGCACAACTTTTCACCTTCCATCTCTGTTGTTACATCCTCTACACAGATCAGGGCTCTAGTCATGGCTTGTCATTACTTTGTTGTTGTTGTTGTGCTAGAACTACTGCGCCATGTTAAATACACATTTAGTAATGCTTCCTTCAGCCATCAGCAGTGACTCTTGGCTGTACCAGCTTCAAACAGCAATGTTTGCTAACCGTAGTGTCACCATTCTCCTTGAAGAACATCAAAGCAGAAAAATTAACAAGGACTACTTTGCATCTGATTGTTTTTAGTGCTTTTTTGTCTTGACATTTAAAGCTTTTCTTGAAGTTCTGGTTTATTGTGACAAATTAAAATAAAATTGTCAATGGCATGGACAGGAGCTGTGGATAAGTGTCATGGTGGAAGGATACAGGTTTCACAAATCACATATTCAGACTTTTATCAAACAGTGCAATACGGATACCAAGATATAACCTTTATGGTCCATGTGAAATTTAAGGGCTGAATACCTTCATATTGTATCATAGTGATCCAAATCTGTCTGACTGGGATAACTCAGACCTGAAATGTGGCTGGGAGTTCCATTCACCCAAATGCACTCCAGATGTAGTGAATAATGATGATGCAGGAATGGTGTGAAAACTTCAATTTTCCAGCCTCTGTAATTTTAAGACTCACTTCATTTTGTTGAAAAGCACCCTTTGGAAATTACGTCTCCCACTGGAAGTAATTAAGCCAATAATAAAAGGTCTTTAAATCATTTGAATCCTTTTTAGAATGTTTTTCAAAGATTTAGATATCCTTTATGCTTTTTGAAGCATCTTTTTCTATTCACATTTAGACTGAAAACTAATTTTGTTGTGTCATTTTCCCAATGAGAGAAGAACTCACTTTTCTGATAAGCTGTGTTTTTTGTTAAATATTTCTTCTTGCAATTAATCAGATTTTGTGAGGTAAACTTGAGTTCACTGTCCTCAATGATCTTTTAATAATGAAAATAAATTATGTATAACTAGATATATACCACATAATATAAGGGTTAAATGCAACACTGTGCCTTACCTTTGTTCTGCTGATTTAGAAAAATTTTCTTTTGTCTTTAATCAGCATACAAACATTTTCCTTATGAGATGGTTAATATGAATTTAAAATTCATTTTATGGTGCAAAGCTTGGAAGGTTTAAATGTTTACTTTCAGCCTGCTGGTTGAATTTCATGAGAAAATACTTCAATTCTTTTCCAGTTCTTAGTTTGTGTTAGGAAAACAGAACAAACCACAATGCCAGTGCTGTGCTTAGAAGATACTTAATGCTAAGCCTGGCTCTCCTTGTCAGCAACATTTAGCATGTCATTGCTTGTGGATTGAGGAAGTAATTAATACAGCAGTTATCAGAAAATATGCACCAACTGACGTAACAACTATAGCTGATAGTGTGTGTCCCAGCAATTCCCTTCTGTTTCCTGTGGATTTCTATAATGGTATCATTTTGTAAGGAAAACAGTCATGCAATAATGTTAGGGTAATGCAAATTTTTTTTATACCATTTTAGTAACACTGCACAAAGAGAGGATGTTATTTCACTGTTTTTTGAAGTGGGCAACTATAAAGAGTTGCTGAAAGGCTTCTTGCCCTTCTCTCAGTTCAAAGTCAGGAGGAAGGGATTTTAAAATGAAGGCAAAGGGAAAGATGTATTGAATTCCAGTCTTGCCATTTAGAATCATAGAATCCCTTGGTTGGAAAGGACCTTTAAGATCATCGAGTCCAACCGTGCCTAACCACCGCTACACCATGTCCCTAAGCACCTCATCTACCCGTCTTTGAAATACCCCCAGGGATGGTGACTCCACCACCTCCCTGGGCAGCCTGTGCCAGGGACTGACAACCCTTTCAGTGAAGAAATGTGTCCTAATACTCTAGCTAAACCTCCCCTGAAACAACCTGAGGCCATTTCCTCTTGTCCTCTCACCTGTTACTTGGGAGAAGAGCCCCACACCCACCTCCCTGCAACCCCCTTTCAGGCAGCTGCAGAGAGCGATAAGGTCTCCCCTCAGCCTCCTTTTCTCCAGACTGAACACCCCCAGCTCCCTCAGCTGCTCCTCACAGCACTTGTGCTCCAGACCCTTCACCAGCTTCGTTGCCCTTCTCTGGACACGCTCCAGCACCTCAATGTCTTTCCTGTACTGGGCTGCCCAAAACTGAACCCAGCACTCGAGGTGCGGCCTCACCAGTGCCGAGTACAGGGGGACAGTCACTGTTTAGATTTAATTCTCTCAGTCTTTAAGCTAGGAATTTTGTGGAGTTTTTTCTCTTTGGTGAGAATCAGACAAAAGGTTATATTCTGCTAAGTGGGGCCAACAGCCCAATTGCTTTAAAGCTTAATTATTTTCAAGTTTGTGGGGTGCTTTTTTGGTTTTTTTTAAATGAGGGTTTTTAAAAAGTATTAATTGATAGTGAATAGTACCAGACTTACAATCCTAAAAAATCGAATGGCGGTATTAACCACAAAATGTTAAAAGAAGAGTGCGTGGATTTGCTTCCTCAAGTTTTTCTGTCAGTGTGTCTCAATACTCACCTCATTTTAAGAAAAAGGAGCACTTAGTTCTTCAGTCCCTGTTGTTCAACTGAATCATTAATAGTAGTACTAGGAGCGTTTAGTTTTCCACCAAGTATATCAACAAGAAGCCTGTGGGGCAGATACTGAGGTACAACTAAAGTAGAAATTAAGTGCATTTGTCCACAGCAGCAGTCAGTGAAAACTGCTGCTACTGCTTCGGCTCCTGAGATGTTGGAAGTGTCCAAAATGTTCCTACTGCACTATTAAAATCAAATTAAATGTTAGGCAGTTAATATGTACGTGTGTGTGTATATTTAAAAAACCCCATAAAACTGTTGCCTTTTTATGTGAATTGTAGTTATGGCGTCTTTATAACAACTTTATCTAAAATTAGGTGTCCTGGGTTTAGTGTTTCTCTTCAGTTTGGGAAAAGCATGAATTTTCAAACTTATATTTGCCATCTCAGCTTACTGTGAGAGCTGTACCTCATATTCTATAAAAGTTTAAGGTACAATAAATCCTTTCTGTAAAGCTGCTAGTTTTGAATCAAACTAAAAGCCTGTGTTCCCTTTGTGATTGTATTAATTATGAAAACAGAATTGCTGAAGTAAATATGGATTTTGTTTTGCTCAGCTTAATCCTGTTTTAGTGCAGCTGGCTTAATGCGCTGTGAGTGGTTAGTGCTGCTTGGTACTAAATTTGTTCATAGCAAGAACTTTTATAGCAAGAACCTTTGTGGGAGGAGGGCAGCATGCAACTTGTATCTCAGTATATAATTTTATATTTTAACAGCTAACAATTTCTGTACTTCATTACAGTGATTCCGGACGTGGGAGCAGCCTGTTAGACAGAGCTATTGCTGATAGGCGGCAGCTTAATACAATTACATTACCAGATTTCAGTGATCCTGAAACAGGTAAGAACTGCGTTTGAACAATTAAATAAGTAAAATGGATCGGCCATAGCTAGATTTTGCATTAGGCTTTTTTTCCTTTTATTTTGCAAAATCAAATCATATCCTGAGAATATTCTCATTGTCATTTAAGTGAAAATAGGCATTGTGCAATATAAGATTCTTTTCTTCTGTGTTTATGAAGTACTTGCTGACCACATTCTCTGTAAATTAGAATACCTATAGTATGGATCTTGCTGAGTTTAGTAGTATTTTCTTATGCAAGGGCTAAAGTTATTATGCTGAACTAGTCTATGCTTTTCTGGCCATTTGATATTTGCACATATTTTGTTTTTAAAATATAAATCAGAAAAATTTCAGAAAACTTTAAATCTCAAAAAAACTGAACACATTGTTGCTAATTACATTCATTAAAATGTCTAATATATATTAAAATGTAATTACATGGGTGGGTTGGCTTACTGTAGACATAGCTTTGACATTATGAGCAAAACTTATTACAAATCATACGTACTGTGATATTTTGATATACATATCAAAAATTTTGGTGCACATGTGCACTACATAAAAGCTAAGGTTGTTACATGTCAGTAAATATTTACAATATGTATTTTGCCTATTTTAATATGTTCAGTTATCACAATGCAAATTGATATATCATAAAAGTCATATGACCAAAAAGCAGGTGAGCCATGCATTCTGTGAAAATTGCAGAAGGAATTACCAGTATGTTACTTGCATTCAAAATATTGAGAGTTTGCCATTTCCTGGGTTTTATCTCAGGACTATAGCATGCTTTTCCTGGCACCTTCCAGATGTGAATTTCTGCTTAATCAACACTTTGATACAAAGAGCTTATGGGAAAGTTTGCCAGCATATGAATTAGAACACACTGACCTATAAGTTAAGATACATTGAAATGTGTAATGTATCTCTTTGCTTAGTATCAGAACTGTGCAATAGAGAAAAATCCAATTTAGATGTTTAACTTCTGAAAGTTAAAGTTGGATTGAGTGTTCTTTCAATTTTGAAATCATGTAAGTAAACAGAAAGCATTCTGTGCTTGCTATAGTGGCTTTGATTACAAAGATCAGGTCACCTGATTTCAAAGGATTGCAATACCGTATGGTCGGAAGTATGGCATAATTTAGCTCACTGCCCCTAATGTGGAATTTCCTGTTTTCATGCATTTGTATAACTAAAATGTACAAGATAATGTTATATCATTGTATAGTGATCATTCTATATTCTAGTCTAGCTCATTGTTTCATTTTAAGGACATAACTAGATTTTAAAGGTTTCCCATACATATATAGATATAGATAATTTATTTTATGCCTTCAAAAAGGTGCTTGTTTGGGGGGCAGGGTGTTGTGGGAGGTTTTTTCTGGTAAGTTGTGGGGTTTTGTTTGTTTTACCCCCATGGGGACACAAAGTTCTTGATCTACATCTTCGGGGTGTCCTATTTTATATGTGCCACAGTTGAGAGCATAACGAATTGCTGTTTTTTGAAGACTGCATATTCCTCAACACTTTTAAGTAAAGACGAACCCTCATCCAGACCAGTGAGTTTTTCAAGAAGCTTGCTCCAGATTCAAATCCTGCAGCCAATATCTTGTCTGGAAAACAGGTTCTACACATAAGTTCTGATTTTTCTAGAAGTTCCACTTTGCCTTTTTTTCTGAAACTCGGGGCATTGTTAGAGCTTATCTGTACTGTCAAGGAGGATAAGATGGGAAATTTAAAATATAGTATCCCTTTATAATTATTTTTCTTATCAAAGGTAATTGTGGAAGATGTGTTGAGAGTCTTTTTCTGTGTTTTGAGGGATTGTGTTTGGCTTTGGGGGTTTTTTAATTGTTAATTTTAGCAGAAGAAACCTTGTTGCAGTACCAATACTCAAATTCTGGTAAGGACTACAGCTTTGTTATCTACCGTATCTATACAGTGCTATATATACAAAAGCTCCATACCCAAGTTTTGTCCAAAACTCTTCATCCAGAAGTTTTATATCAAAACTTTGCAGAAAGTGAAAAGTTATGGTACTATACGAAAGCAAGATTGCCATAGTGTTTGAGTGAGAAAACTTTAAGCAGACTGTCAAAAACCCATTCACAAAAGGTAGATGATAGAAACAATAAATGGTCAAGATGTTAGATCTTTATAGGTTGAAAGAACGTGAGCAAATTCTTTGGATCCCCAGTGTTAGAAATGCAGAAGGAATTTGATGTTTAAATAAATAAAACAAGTGTTAAAATAGAAGTGTGCAGGAAGGATATTGTGGAAAACCCTCTTAGGACAGATGTTTACTCCCCTCATCTTTATACACGATAATGCTACTATGTGTATGCCTTTATGTGTGTGTATACACAGGAAATTTTCCCCTTCCTAACTTTGCTTGCCACCTATGATGATTCCTGTCTAGTCTGAGTTCGGCCAATTTGAGTACCAAGAAATGAGAGCTGACATTCAAATCTGAAGTCTTACACACTTGAAATTTGGATGTTCAACTCCTTTAAAATCTATCTGTAAGGGGTGTAAAACATTATTTTTCTTAGATTTACCAATTACGCAGAAGTTGAAATTTGGAGGGGTGTGGGGTGTGTGTCTTAAAAAAAAGAAATTAGAGTTCTTACCAATCCCATAATAAGAAATAATTAAATGATTCAAGTTTGAATTTGTGTAACCTTTGAAGTCTAGAAACAGTGTATTGTGGATTTCTTACAAAGCTAGACTGTTAATTCTAATGCCTAGATCAATAACTGGCAAATCTACTTCAAGCTTGCCTTTTTTTTCAGCTGGCTTGCCATGAGTGGCAACAGATTTCTATATATTGATGAAGAAAATAAATATGGAGGAAGAAAAGTTTTGATGAATCAATCACTGAAGTAAAATCTCAGTGAGGCAGGCACATTTCCTATCCAAAGGTAGATAGGCATATGCAAATAACTTGAGTCTCAGTTAACTATTTTGGTTAAGGTAAGTTGCACTCATTCTTTTTAAAACTGTATTATTCATTTGTTGTGCATTGGTTGCGTTCCACTGAATTTTGTCATAGGAAGAAATAGAAGTAGCTGAGTTTCAAACTTTGGTCTTTATTTCCCCTTAAATATTTTTTACAAATTTATGCATTAGAACATAGGGAAAAAATATTTGGTTTTTGAATCTAGTTTAGTATCGAAGAAGAGTACATGTGAGTGCAGGGTATTTTTTTATGTATCTTTCAGAAGAAGTGATACTTATTTTATGCAGAAGCCATTTCCATCTTGTTGAATGGTGAAATAAATGTTTTGCATTTTTTGGCATCCATGAGCCCAATTAACTCTGTTCTTGGATCTTTTTTTTTTTCTTTCCTGCCCCCCCACACCCTTATCATTCTCTTTGTTTCGCTTTTTAGCCTCTGATACTTCCTCATCTTCTCTCTCAAGAACAGAGTCTCCTCTCCAACTGTTTGTATCTTCTCATCTTCCTCATCCTCATCCCAAACCAGATACCTTTGTCTGGCCCCATGCAGCCTCTCCATACTGTGACCAAGTTCCTGAGCCCTGTACACCTTCTCGCTGTAAATTGGTTTTCTATTCCTGATGGGAGTGCTAGTTTGTGCAATATTTTTCTGATAATCTTCATAACTGATAAACCGTGTTTAAACAGTTTAAGTGTCAGCAGTGTCAATGAAATCTGGCCTTTTGGATGCACTTCATTAAATACTGAATGGGTTTTAAGAGATTCATCAGTATAGACTTTCTATTGACTGTTTTATTGATCCCAATAGAGGTAAAGTTACAGACATATTTAATGCTCTATTCTCATGACTGTTACAGAAAACGATAGGTGTTTCGTAGAAGAGGTTATTGTCCAAGACTGCTTTGTAGCATTTACTGCTGTAAACTGTTTCCATTGCTGGCATCTTTTGCCTAACACGATTGTCCTTCCCACAGAATTGCCTTCATATCTGTACAGTTTTTAATGACTTAATTTCAAAAAGCCTTTAGCTACTTGCATCCAAAACCTTCCCTGAAAATTCACATCTAGGAAAGAATTGCCTAAATATCAGTGTGTATTTTCATATTGCCGGCAAGGCATATTGGAATGATTCAGAGGTATTAGAGCAGTGAAAAACAGCATTATGCTATTTCAAGAGTCGTTCTGTTCATTGAAATGATGCCAATTTAAACGTGCTGTAAGATCAATTCCCATGTTGTTTGAATACAAACTGTACAGTAATGCTGCCAGAGTAGTTCAGGTGGCAGGGCAAAATCAACATAGTTTGCCAGCCATTTCTTTTTCACTCCTTTTCATTTCTGTTAAATTGTCCTTCACTCATAGCACTGTTTTTGTCACTGCATTTACTATAATCCAATCTTAAGAAACTCATTTTTGATATCTAGCCTTTAACTGATCCCGTGTCAAAATTATTAATTCCTAACAAAATGTAGAAAATAAATCTTTGAATGCTAGCAAAATTAACTTGTTAAAATAGCTGGCATAAGACAGGAGTTCTGAAAACACCCATTCAAATGTAAGCCTGTAACTGGAAATTAAGGAAAGCACTTCATTTAGACTCCAGGAAATCTGTCCCCTCCAGAAGTTTAACTATTTGAAGCCTGGCTTTCTTGAAGCATTTGAATAGCTGATTGATTGCTATTACAGGTTAGGGTGTCGTTGAGTTGAACTTGCGCAGACCTACTCTATAAACAGTACATCCCATTTAGCATTAAAGCACTTGTTCTTTGCAGAGCTACAAGTTAATAAGAGCCCACTGAAATATGAAGGCAAACTGAAAGAAAGCAGAAGCCCAAGCACAGATTCCATTGTGTAAAGCCCAGGTTTTCCATTTCCAAGCTACTGTATCCTTAGGGAAAGGAGCTTCTACCATATGCATGAGCAGTAGCAGAACCATGGAAAAAACACAGATATCGGAGTCCTTTGTATAGTGTAAATAATAAATGAAAGTTAAAGCTCTCTTTGAGTAAATAAAGGTTTGCCTAGATGCTTATAGCATGTAAATATAGCTACCAGGGCTGAAAAATCTCATGTTCAATATCTTGCTCAGTTCAATTTTTTTTTTTCTAGTGAAAGAAGCAAAAGGCACTTTGTATTATTGACTTGATTTGCAATTTCTGTTGAAGAGGAATATGATTCTAGAGGTGTAGCAAAGGTTCTATGAAAATACCTATTGTAAACAGTAATCTTATTTAATTTCTTTAATTTTTGAAGTCTTGTAAACCTGATTTACAGTTTGAAGATTATCAGAAGTCCTCTGGCTTTCTTGGAGTTCTTGGTTTATATATACATTTTTATTTTTTTTCCTCCTTTGGATTTTAATTTGTGGTTTGATCTGTTCAAAGGCAATCCATCAGATGCTTACTTTCATGGTTTTTACTCCCTTTTTTCAGTTTGTAAGTAGTATTCACTGTGCAGTTATATTAATTTCTTAAGGTCTTAAATCACCTTTTCCTTTACCACAAAACGCACATGTTTTGTCCATCAGTAGTGGAAGTTTGATAGTGTGTAAAGCAAGGCTGATGCTTTTTGCCCATTCAGTCACCCCAAGGGCTGTAATCTTACCAGATCTGAATGCACTCAACTAACGTTTGCATTTAATAATTAAAGAGGCAGTATTCATTTCTAGAGGACTGCAAATAAAGCTATATTAGGAAGGTCTTGTATAACATAATGGCCAGCTGCCAGTGTGTTGTATTAGAGAAGATTTTATGCCACTGCTATTCCTAAGGGGTACATTGATCTAGAATGCAACATTGCAACTGCTGTCTTGAGTCATAATAAACTACTGCTTTCTCTTGTGGTACAAATTTAGCTTGTAGAATAAATCTCTTAAGAGTACACTTTAAAATAATGAAATGATGAAAACAAGCTAAATAAGAGAGAATGAAGAATATAAATCAATAAAAATACCTGCTGCTTTAACCAGGATTTGAAATAACATTCTTTTTCTCTAACCAGTTACTTTATAAAGCTGTGTGTTTAGTGTAAATAGTAAATTATGGGATTTTTTTCATTGATTACTTTTTCATAGATTTTTATGAGGTAGTACAGCAGACCGATTTGGTGGAGGAGAGAAAAGTAAGAAGGTGCATAAAACAGCATGTCTGACAGTAACTAAGCACGGGCAATCTTTCCCAAAGAACTGAGAGGGAGGGTGCTGTATGAATGATGCTGTCCATACCTGACTACTAATATCTTCATGCATAACTTTGTACCAAAAGATAATCTAGATTTGAAATTTGTGATTGTGAAAGGTGTCTCAGACACTTAAGGATATTTATAGGAAACATTGTTAATTTTGGCTAAACCTGCCAATCTATCTTATCAAATGCATCACTTCAGTGATGCATTAGTCCTGCAGAAGGTACTGCCTCTTTATCGTGCGTTTGCTTGTTTCAGCACAGAGTTCTCTGTCACATCACTAATGTTCTTACTGCCAACTTTGTGTGCATGTATAGTTGAAAGTCACGGAGTTTTTCCTCTTTTCTCCTGCATGAGCATTGCTATTAAAGCTTTTGTTTTGTTTTGTTTTATGTAAATGTTGAAACATTGAAAATGTGATGAATGTATAACTATTCTGTAATATTCTCTTTTATGGTATAAAAAGAAATCCTGTTATAGTGGTTTTGTCAGTTGATATAAGCATGTTTCATGAAGGATGACAGTCCACTCTTTTACTCATTTTTCAGAAGGAAAATTTGATGTACATAGCAAAGTAATTTTGTTTTTCTCTAAGCCTGCATGTCAGCTAAGTGCTGATAGAGTCCATGTCTTAGGTCATGTCCATTAGGCTACATTGTGAAGAATTTATTGAGAAATCACGAAGGAAAGAACTGAAAAAGTTATAACATGCTTATTTACACAGGGTGACTTATAAATGGTATTTAAAAGATGGGTTTCATGTAGACTCTCCTGTAATATTTGTCTTAAGAAAAACCTGAAGAGAATAAATTGGAACACTGTTGTTTGCAGAAGTTGAACTGTAGGTGTGACTTGGAAAAGAAAGGTTTCTGTGAGATGACTTAACTTCTTGGTTAAACTGTGTTTATACAAGGCTGTTGGTAGGTTTTCTATTTGGGGTTGACCTGAAACATTGACGTAACCATCGGTTGTTGCAGATACTAGGTTAGTATGGTGAGTAGAAACTGTAAATTCTGGACAAATGTCATTATAGGAAACTTGAGTGGGAGGTTATACCTTTTTCGTTTAGAAATATTTTACGTCATGTTAAGTTATAACTTGTGTTAAGTTATAACCTTCTGTCACACTTTGCAGTGTGCAGTGTGGCTATGATTCCAGATGTTAATCAATAAATAATTTAAGTAGTGAATTCTAGATCTTGCAAAGACAGTCCCTGTTTTGCAACTGGCCCTTTCAGTATCAACAAGCTCGAGAACAACACTAAACAAATGAAAGTGATTAGCCAGGCACTTTGGAGGTATATTACTTTTCCAGACCATGTGTTTTTATATTTCAGAATAAACACTCTTTGCTGCTTACAGTATTTTGAGGGAATTTTTTCTTGATTCTTGAGTGGCGTGCTGTAGCAGCAGGTCTAGAAGTTGTCCAGGAAGAGTAAGGATATTTGTGTGCAAATAAAAGGATGTGGTAAAATTTCAAACCAAAGATTACTGCTACTCTATAAGAACATTTCAAGGAAGGTATAACTAAGTGAATTGTAACACTGAAAGTGAGGAGGGTACTGAACACAGATGAAAGAAAGAAAAACACAGATACATCTGGGAAGAGAGAGCAGAGCATATGATGACACAAATGGGGAGCCACCAAATAAGTAACTGGCTGCATAGGGTCTGTGGGGCTTCAAGCAGACTTTAAGATCCACTCTTTACCCTCAATTTCTTACAAACCACTGTGTATCTTTACTGGTTGTAGTTGAAATTACTATACACTTTACAATTGTAATGGGACTGTAAAGATCTGAATCTGGGTTCCCCTGGCTTAGAACAAGAAACCTATTGTTCAAATAAGAAAAGGGTTGAATAAAATTTGGAGGAAGGTCAGAAAAAGCTTTTAGTACACAGGAGACTAATTGATTTTTAGCTGTCTGCATAGTGAAAGCTTACTAATTACCTTTTAACAGAAAGGGCCAGAAATGAGTCAGATGACAGCTAATTGTGGCAATACTAAAAAGCATTTAGGGGTTTATGGGTTAGAGCTATCAGCATGAATGCAATGTACCTGAAAGATGCCTAATTTGGGCAGTGTAAAAACAAACAAACAAACAAAAAAATCCCAAAACAACAACAACAAAAAAACCCAACCAACCAAAAAAAAAACCAAACCCAAAAACAACTCACAAAAGAAAAGAGGTAATAGTAAAAATTTAAAAGTGTAATAAAGGATACAGGGGCTGTGCTGATCAGATATGCAAAGCTATACTGGCGGTCATCTCTTCTTTTGGAAACTGTATAGCCCTGTGCTTGATATCTCTCTTAAGAGCCACTGTGAGGAGGGTTTTTAAAGAAACACCACCAAACAAAAGAGCACAGTTATTGATGCTCTTGTGGTGTTTTGCAACATCCTTAAGATCTCTATATTTTAAATAGGATTGAAACATGAAGGATTTCAAAGGCTGGGATTTCCACACAGTCCTGCAGAAGATTACACCAAGTTTTTTTGTATTCTGCTTAATATTAATCTTCAACCTTAAACTCCAAGAATCCACTTATTTTGGATGATGTTTAAAGGCAGCTTAAATATAGTTGAATAATCTGCAGTCTGAGTTTGTGAAACAGTTAAGTTACTTGGCCCACGTCCAGTTTTAGGCTGTTAACATTCATGATTAATATGGAATATATTTTTATATCAGCTATATTAATTTAGTGAAAGATAGGCGATAACTATTTTCTAGTAGTTTGATTGAAGTAGATACACTTGAAGACTTTTTTTTTTTTTTGTGAAAAGGGAAGGGATTAGATGATATCCTTTTGTGTCAGTGAATTGCACCCTTTCTTTACAAATTCTTCTGGAGAGATGAGGAAACTACTTCGCTATTAGTCCTTGGGAGCCTAACAAGTGAAAGGCTGCACTTACAGAAATGGATGTCAGACAAGAAAAGGATTACTGGTGTCTAATGCTTATTTATGGTACCTTTGCTGGTATTTTCCTTGGAATACACTCCGCATGCTTCTCGCTTAGACTTCCCTTTTATATTTCTTCAGAAGTTAAGCCTTAAAGATAAGACACACAAAATTTTTAGTGAATGTTCAAATCTGCAGGCTGGAGTTAGAGTTGTTTCCTCACCAGGTAAAGGAAAGCAAACTCCATGGCCAGATACCGTTTCAGATCTTCAGGGCAATTCCTTGTTCATAGTGACATATGAAATGCTAATTATGTCACGTGCTGCTAATTATGATCTGTGTACTAGGAATTTTCTTCTAGTCTGCTCAGTTATCTTGTCACACTTAAGAATGTGTTTTATGTAAGAAATCCCTTATTAAAATTCATAGAAAAAAAAATTCTTAAAAAAAAAAGCCACCAACAAACCCACAAAAAAACAAAACCAAAAAAAACCCAAAAAACACTTAATACATTCTCAGTAGTTGGCTATCCAAAGCACAGTTGTCATTAGATATTCTCTAGTCATAGAAGCTTTTTAATTTCCAGTACTTTGAAAAGGGTGGTATTTGCCAATAAGATCCTAATCTCACTTGTAAATGCGTCATTTTATGAGAATTATCCTTTACATAGTATGCTTTGGAAATGTTATTTATGCAAGGGACTTTTTGCCACGAAACATTTTAACTCAGCCTTGTTGATTAGCTAAGGTTTACATTCAGTGCAGTTCAATTGTGTATTTGTGATGGGGTATGTTGCGATCATCTTGTATATTATAGTTGTCTTTTTTTGTACTGTTATTAGTCTTAAAATAGTCCTCTAATTGCACTCTATGGAAAGACATAGCAATTACTAACACCAAAGTGCATGCAGCAACCTGAAGATTACAGCGTACAATACCATTACAAACCGTTTTTTGAATCACACATTGCCAGAAAGGAGGTGTCAGGTTTGATAGAGAGTATTCACAGTAGCAACCCAAAAATGTGTTAGGTATAGTTACCAATGTTCAGTGTGGTTTTTTATGTAGTGTTTCAGACCACTATAAAAGCTTTCATAACAAGAAAAATTAACCTTACATTTAAAAAATCTGTTCCAAAATGATACGTGTAAACTAAATCTTGAGGAGCTTAGGGTAAACCCTCTTATGAAAAGGGTTACGATTAAATATTTTATGCAATGGGTATGGCCTTCATTCTTTCTGTGATGGTAATTTTTTTTTTTTTTATTACTTCTACAGGTTCAGTCCATGCCACATCAATAGCAGCTTCCAGAGTGGAGCAAGCACTGTCTGAGGTTGCTTCATCTCTGCAAAGCAGTGCCCCTAAACAAGGTCCCCTGCACCCTTGGATGACTCTGGCTCAAATATGGCTTCATGCAGGTACTGTGACAGTAAAATGCTTTCTTGTTCTTTCCCCTCCCTTTTCTTGCCAGCCCAAGGAATTGCAAAAAAAATCTGTTGGTTTCAATTAGAATCTGTTGTCACTACTCGGATCAAACTTTTTCTAAGTGTGCGTGGCACTGAAATGAGTCAAGAAATAAAAAGCACATTAGAGTTGCTCGTGTGTAAGATCATTTACATAAGACAAGGCAGTAGTTTTATGATGCAGCTGTTATCAGTGGAGTCATATCTTAAATAGAACAAAGGCACCATTCTTTCCCTTCTCCATGAAGAGTTTAGTTTCTGAAGTACCTTGTCTAAGTATTTGGAAAGTTAGACGCTCTGATTCCATTGGTTGGAAAAAGATGTTTGTAAGATTATTGAATACAGTTCCTGAAACTAGAAAAGCTTTATCATTGAAAAGAATAAACTCTGCATATGTGGAAAAAAAAGGGTAGTAGTACTGTTGAGCAACCTGTCCCTTGCAGCTGTGATAATGAGCTCTCATTCAGTTCTCTTCCTTCTAGCTTCATTAATGTAGAAGACCCAGGGTTGTTTTTTTAATTATGGAGTCATCTTGAGTGGATTTAGTATTGTTATGCTGCTTCAAGCCTCAGGCTAAATGCAATATTACAAGTGGCTGTTATATAAAATTTTAACCAGAAAATCATGGTCCAGTGTATTTTTACACAGTTAAAAATGTGTATCATGCAATTGTTTTTATTGATACTTGCATCGGAAAGGTGTAATTTAGAAATCAGTCAGCAATTTTTCTGTTTCAGTTTGCTCACAGACTTGAACATTTTTCAGTGACATAACTATTTTTTTTCCTTCATGTTTACATTCAACAAAACAATGCTGATTTTCTTAGTGTTTTAATTTACCTATTTTGCATTAACAGTTTTATTGTGTGAAAGTCATTACATGGCAGTGTCTCCCAGTTATTAATTTATGTTTTAGGGAAGAGAAGAGAAAAATCCACACAGGAGACTGAAAAGAAAGCAATGGTAGTGGTCTCATTTGAGGGTGGAAGTGCCCCTTGAAAGCAACACAGATTAGAACAAGGCAAGGTCCACCAGGGCATAATGTAGTCACCTGCCTTGCATTGTGGCATCATTGATTTTAAATATTTATAAACCATCATAGCTATCTGCAGTAACTCTTAGCATCTATAATGCTGATTTCTCAGCTTCTGAGACAGCTTGTTACACTGCTTGCTTTTTTTTTTTATTTTTTTTTTAATTTTTGTTGGTCATGTCTTGTTGCTGCTTATACAGTCCATGCAATGGCCGCTACTGTTTTTCCCACAAAGGAGGGGTCTGGACACTCTTTGCCGATTTCTTTTTAGTTCACAACTTGGGTTTGCATCCACTTTGGTGGTCTTCAGCTGCAACGTGCTGCACAGTCCACTTTCCACTCTTAAAAATATCTATCTCAGCAAGTGTGGACTGTAGGCCATATTCTTGATTCCCAGTAGGTGGGAAGTAGGAGAGTGTTGCATTGGAGAATGGACTAAAGTGTTAAAGATTCAGGGGAAGGATACAAAAATATGAAGAATACTGTCTCTTTTTGTATGGGGAGCAATGAAAGAAAAAAACAAGAGATGAAAGAGAGCTTCTGTCTGCCTTCAAAGAAGGTACTGCAACCTGAAGTCAACTTCCTCTCCACTTTGGAATGATCCTGTTCTTGATATTTCAGGCTGGTGACTTGTGCTGCATTTCAGAGTGTTTAGGTATCCTGTTACTCAGCTACTTGTCCTGCTGCAGTAAATGTCCTGAGCCTTGAGAAAGGCTCTTTACTGTAGAAACATTCACAATAAAGTTTTCTCCCAGAAGCACAGTACAAAGCAGATACTCTGGAAGATATCTTCATGAGTATATGGGTTACTTGCATAGAAAACAGTGATAAAATTACTTAACGCCTCACTTACAGCACATGTTCTTTAAATAAAAGTGAAGATTTACCATTGGGAAATTGCTTCCTTTTTGAGACTCATGCCACATTTAACTGTTTGACTCCCTGTATGGTTGTGCAGTGTTTTACTTCTTAGTGAGGGGAAAGAAGAATATTTAGCAAGCTTTAAATCTTAAAATATAAAATTTGAGTTATTCTTCCTGTTAGAGCATAGACATAGAAAAGTTACAAAATTAAGTTGTAAAACATGCAAAACTTAGTGGAATATATTTACCCAAACCTAATGCATATGATGTGAAAAAGAGAGACAATGCTGCTTCCTGTTGATATATAGTATTGTTCCAGTTGTCAGTTCACCAGGACAGCAAAGAAAAATATAA
>KL259595.1:7055-21529 GCA_000699545.1 Podiceps cristatus
CTTGTCGCACACTGGGAACGAATATGAATCTGGGACTCTGGAACGGAAGAGGCCTGTTAGTATGACTGTAATGGAAGGAGATTTATTGAAGAAGGAAAGGTATGTTTCATTCTCGGGTTAGGTTTCAATTATTAGCCCACTCCTGAGAACTGGACTACTGAGGAGGTTGTAATCGGACACTTTTATTGGTCTCAGGAGGAGTATTTCATGGAAATACTATAGGTAACAATAGTGATTTATTTCCCCCTCGTGTTGTTGCAGCCTGAGGAAGGTTCAAAGGTAAGGTACTGGTATTTGCTTCCAGTTATTCTCTACGCATGATAAAAATCACAAGCAGATAATTCCTGCTTCCAGTTACATTTTCCTATTACAGATTTGGGGGGGTCTAAAACCCACTGAAGCAGAAGTGTATATAGTAGCATCTATCAGTATCTAACTTCTGATATTCCATGGCTTCTTTTTCAAAGCCCATAAGCTGAGGTGGTGTTACCTGGTGCCTTCATGATAAGACTTCTGAGTTGATGATGGTACAGTATGCCACAGCAAACAGTAGAACGCTAAAAAATAAAACCAAAATGTGCTGTTTTCCCATATAACATGTAGTGTAATGCTCATTTATTATCACTCATATCATGAATATTCAAGTGATGTGCTGTTTCGTTTTTAGCTGTTAAATTTGTTACCTGGATGTTAACTGTAGCTAGCCACATGCAAATTTATCAGCACTGACAGAAGAAGAAGAAAATCAAATCAGGATTCACTGACTTTAACGTAGCAAGAATGAGATTCAGTTCTAGAATGAATGTACTGTATGCATTCTAAAATCCGGTAAAATTTTAGTCCATTTATCCATCGTTCTCCTTTAAACACAAATCACAGCATGTATTCAGTGGCTTTTCTTGTCCATCTTGAAATCTGAACTGCAACTTAAAGGTAGTGTGTAGTAGAAACAAAATTCATGTGGCAGAATATATTCAGTGAGGAGGTACTCTGGTATGTAAGGAACTGTGTGTATTTACGTGTAGAATTACTGAGTGGTTTGACCTCATTGTCATCAATGTCTGTCTTCAAATGTAATTGAGTAGTTTGTCCCACTTATGTTTAGCTTGCCCCTCTGTGTGGATAAGCCAAATAGTGTTGCATGTCTTAACATTAATGGTGTTACAAGCCGACACTTGAAGCTTTCCTTGTTGCTGCTTTGCATGCCAGGCAACAGGGGTTGCGTTTGTCTTTGTGGGTTATAACATCCAGTTGTCCTGCTGCTTTAGTTACCTGGTGTTGGCTGGCGTGGTGTGTTTACTCTCTCTTCTTTCTGTAGCTTTGGTGTCAAGGTTATGGACTTCCAAGTGAACCCTCGGAGATGTGGCACTGTAAATAGAAAGCACACATCCCCAGCTTTCCAGCCACCCCTTCCACCCACGGAGGCTGGCGTGCTGGCTCAGTCTGGGGCGGAGCAGCACTCACAAGCTGCTGTGGCTGAAACAAGCCCGGTGGGTGCTGGTTTTGCTCTCTCTGCTGGCACAGCAGAACAGTTACAAAGTCAAGGAAATGAGGATGTCAGGTAAGAGGCACGGCTTCTGCTGGCAGTGGCTTAGCAGCCTGCTTCAGCAGCAAACTGAGGTGTCAGCTGTGTCGGCTTCACGAGCCGCTGCTTCAAACTGGAGGGCATGTTGTCACCTGTAAAGCCTTTTCAGACGCGGGCAGAAGCACTATGCAAGAGCTCTCTTGCCATGCGTATCGTTGCAGAATCGATCGTCTGAAATAATGTGCATTGTTCTGCATGTTCCAGTACTGATCTTCTAAAATAAGAGAATTCTTGGGGAAAAAAAAAAAAAAGATGGTGAAAAATACTACAAAAAAAAGACTGTACTACTTTTACCCACGTTGACCTTTCCCAGTTATACTCGAGAGGTGTCCACACAGTGTGACTATCAGTTTGCTGCTGAAAGAACAAAACCTACCATTGGCAATACTATAAACCTGTTGGTCTTGTTTGTTGTTTCTTGTACATGTTATCTGGATATGTCTCTTTTTTTTTTCTTTTTTTTTTTTTTGTTGATAGCGAGTGTTAGTGATGACCAGACTTGCTTGCTAGAAAACTGGAAGTTGTTTTATCATACTTCACTATTAGTTTCTTTAGGACAAGCATGTGTACAGGCTTTTTTGCTGCTTAATTACTATTGAAATTTTGTGCAATCATGTCCCCGGTATTAGTATATGTGGACTCCAAGACTACTGGCAGTAAACTTGCTTCTTCATTTCATGGACAGTGAAAGCAGCACTTTGCTTTTAGCATCTTGTGATCTGCAAGATGTAACAGACCATGTGTAAAGGCCTGTAGCGCTCTCCAGACATCAGCCTCTTGCATAGCATCATATGGTGAAACACCACCATGGAGTTTGATGCCGCATTGACTCCTCTGCCTATAGCTGTTGTTCTCAGGTGGTGTTTTTACAAAAACAACTTCTCATTCGGAAATCCCCCACAGACTAGTATTTCTTTCACAGATGTCTGTTGTGGCATAGGCAGCTAAAGCAAAACCTTGAGAGTGGCATCTAAAAGCTGCATTTCAAATCTGCACAAGCTCGGCATTGAAGTACTTGTAATGTATTAACAGCATCTAGAGAAATTAGATTTCCAACATGCCGGTAGAAGTTACTGCAAGGTGTTAGTCCTTCTGCGATGAGGAAGATGCTGCAAGATACTATAAAGATGGAGAAATGAGTGAAGACTGCAAGGGCACAGCAGGAGGAGGGTGCACTGGCTGCCCAGTGCCACCTCTGCTGGTTCATGCTCCAGTGCTGTGTTTACCCCCCAGTTCTGTTGTCTTCATAGCCAAAGGTCAGGAAGAGCTGGGTTGTCCTGGTCTAAATCTCAAAGATTTTACAGGGGTTGCTCCCTCGAGACAAGTTCTGGTCTCCCAGCAAGGTAAAAGCTTAATTCCAGGTAGGGTGGAGGGAGGACTTCAGCCAGCCAACAATGGGAAAAGATCCGCTGCTCTCTCTACACCCGGCTCTTACAGTCCCTGGGCCCTCCGAGGGCTGCCCGGGGCTGCAGGCGCTGCAGCGGTGAGGACTAACAGCTGCCTCGCCTGTATGAGCTAGGTAGCAAGTTGGCTCGTGCCCTTCGGGTTGTTTTCTGGCAGAGCTTCACCGATTGCCATCACTTGGTCCTTAGAAGCTAGGTCTGCCAGATGACTGCGAGCAAATTGGGAGTGATGCCATGACAGAATATTTTGAAAAGGCTAACAGTTACAGGGGCGATAGGTATATTTGAATGAGGAAATTGGAGAAGTAATTTTATATGAACTCTGGTGTTGGGAGTCTGTTTTTAAAGGATCTGCAACTGCTCCAAGGGTGTGTTAGCATGGAGACTGCACTGTAGGTATCAGTATTGCGTTCGAACGGGTACTGTGACACTGCAGAACTACTTGGATTCCTGATTTAATTTTGGTAATTAGTTGTTTGTACAGGCTTGCCTGAAGCCTGCTTGCTGCTTGTTTGAAGAGTTGTAGCACTGTTCAGCCTCAGTAAATACCAGCCAGTGCAGAAGTTTTTCTGACACATTTGAGGGGCAGAACTACAGCACAATTTGTAACGTAAACCTGAACGGGTGCAGGTGATCTGGGCGAGGCGTTTTACAATCATCTTCTAATTTACGATTTTTAATTTTCAGTACCTCAAAATCTAAGGACAACACATCTTCAGCTACTCCTCCACCTGTGAGAAACGGTGGGCATGCGGGCACTGTCCAGAACCAGTCAACAAGTAGCACTAATCAGCTTTCTGTTAATCAGCCACAGAACGCAGCGGGTCCCAGTCCCCATTCATTGAGGAGAGGTGTGTTTTTCATGTGGTTTTCAAGCTTCTAAGTCACAACTCTTTATGTACTGCAAAAATGCTTCCTAAAATAACTTTATCAGTATCTCTCCCTTTATTACAGACATGGGTGTATTCACTTGCATTTCACTAAGGCGTAGCTATAAATGCATCTTTGACTTTTGGACTCTCTCGTGAATGCTGGTAGTAATGTTACCAATGCTGTTTAACAAAATCGCTCAAAGGCTAGTGTAGTAAAGCTGCGTACACATTTCTGTAGCTTCCTATTGGCGTCGCTTTTTACTTGATAATACACCGTTTTATTTTGATAATGTACTTGAGTCTTCTTTTGTTCTACTGATTTCTTTCTTCTGGGAGTTTGGTTTCACAGTACAGAACCATGAAATCTCACCTCTTCTCTCAACAGCTGTTAAAAAGCCTGCGCCAGCCCCTCCCAAACCAGCCAACCCACCGCCGGGGCAGCCGGGAAGCCAGAGTTCTGCCCCAGCTCCTCAGCCACCTTCTGTCTCTCCAAAACCACCTGCTAGAAGTTCTTCTCCTCCTGCTCAGCATGCAAACCAAGGAGCAGCCCAGACTTCCACTTCCCAGGTTTCTGCACCTCGGCGATATTCCAGCAGCCTTTCCCCAATACAAGCTCCCAGCCATCCACCACCACAGCCCCCAACGCAGGCTACTCCTCCCCTGCAGCCCAAATCAAGCAGTCAGGCGTCTCCTCCTGCTGCACCCAGCAGTGAGCATGGACCAGAGCAGCCCTGTTACACTCCTCCGCAGACTCCAACACCCCCTGATACCCCCCCTCTAGGAAAACATACTACTAGTTCCCCATCAGCACAGCCGCAGCCATCTAGTCAAGAAACCTCCCAGTCTCACTCTCCACCTCAGACTGGTACGCTGCCGAGGCCACGGCCGGTACCAAAGCCCAGAAATAGACCTAGCGTTCCCCCTCCGCCTCATCCTCCTTCTCAGCTGACTGGAGATGGTATTATTGCAAATCCCACGCAAACAGCTTCCAAAATAGTAACAGGTGAGTGGACTCTTTCATATCCGGTGTCTCCTCAGGGAGTAGAAATGGGAAAAAAAAATGCCTGTAGCTGTAAATTAATTTGGGGGTGAAGGGGGAGGGGAAGGACACAGACTAAAAAACACAAATAACAGTTAAAATACTAAATTGCTCATTGCGGTTAAAATGCTCACCCACCTGTTCTGTGCATGAGGATTTGGGGCACTTCCTCAGTGAAGGTTTTCATTCCCGAGGCAGAAGTGTTTGGGGGACGCGTAGATTAGCTTGCTTTATTTATTTCCTGCTTTGGAAGCAAAACACTGTTATAGCAACCCATCTCTCTAGGGCTTTCTCCAGGCTCAGCATCGTGGTAGTCTTGATGATGCTTATACATCTGTTGCCAAAAGCAAGTACTTGGCAGAGGGAGAAGATGTAGCCAAGGATGATATATTTCAGCACGTGCAGAAGACAGTAAAATGCCAAAAGTGGCCACTGATACCTGTTTTAATAGAGAAGCTACTAAAACAGTGAATGTTTTACCTTACAAGAATGAAGTCTTCTGATGTGCTTTTAAGTTGGGCATCCAGAAGCTGAAGGATCACATATGCTAAACTGTGTATCTCAGGTCAACTTCTAAATGGCCAATCTCTAGGTCATATTTGAAATGCAGCCTCCTTCTTCTGTTTGAGACATTCATGAAGTAAAGAGAAACTTTGTCTTCTCACGGGACCTTCAGGAAGCTTGTAGTTTCTAGTTTGGTAGGGATATTGTTAATTTAAGTCTTGTAGGGGAGGAAAAAAAATGTAACTGCTGAGGACAGTCAAAACTAGCAAATCTTGAAATGTTCTCCTGCTGAGTCTCTGCTGATTTTTAGGAAATTCTGAAGGAAGAGATAATGAATGTAGGAGACTAATGCTTTTAAATCTACTTATATTTAATAATGGTTAAAACTTCCCAACGACACTGCAGCTTCTCTAGAATAAGACTAATATATTGGAATGCGAAGTATAAATTCTGTTGCCTAACAGCTTTACCCCATGGTGCCTTCACAGGTGGGGATGGTTACTGCGAATAAGGTTTGTACTCACCAGAAACATGCAATATAAGCTAAAATGCTCCTGCACAGCAATATTTTGTTTGTAGCTTTATTTTGTATATGCGCTTTGGAATATGTGCTCTCTGTCAACTCTGTGTTACCTCATTACTACATATCATTCTGTTTGTCAGAGATTTTAAGACCTATGCTGCTTAATTTTAATAGTCCCGTGAATGTTAAGGTATTCCTTGAAATTGTAAAAATAACTACAATGAAGCAAGTAACACTTCACACAGTCACCAGAACTACTAGCCCACTAGTGAAGTGTGAAACAGAAACCGTTTAAAACGGGTTTGTTCTCATCAGTGCAGGCAAATATTGAAGCTCATGGGGTTTTCCTGCAATTCAGTGGTTTATGGTTGCATTTTAATGTAGCTTTCACTTTAGGTTTTCAGTCGTTTTTAACTACTTGGAATATATTTGGCAAAACGTGTTGATGTGACTAAACCCCTTTGCAGAAAAGCACCCAGCAGCACCTGCGTTCTGGCATGTTTGCGTTTGCATTCTGTCAGCTCCAGCCTCGCTAATGGCACTAGTCTGCTGCCAGCCCACACGTTCCTAATCCGGCTGTTGATAGGGAATGGGGCAGAGGTGGTACCTTTTTAAGGTAGCAACTGCATGACAGGCTGAAAAGGTGGAGGCTGCATTCCTGAATTATCTCCAGATTTGACTGCTTATAGGAAAGATACTGAAATCAGTATTGGATTGAGAAGTCGAGCTGGAAGTACAGTTTTCTTCAGCTGGAGAAACTAGCAGTAAATGAGCTGCTTAAGCAACTAAAAAGTAGCTTTGCGTTTTAGAATAACAGACTTTTCCATATTGTGCTTCTGTTCTTTTTGTCAGTATCTTTAAAATACAAGAGCAGTTTATTTCGAAACTGAATTCAGAAAGAAGGGTGGGGTCTGGATCGTTACAGCACTTAGAAGTTAATTGGAACAGTGCTGATGAGTCAAACTTCAAGGAAAGACTTGATCTTAATTTCTAAGTTGTGTTTCATTAAGTTGACCGTGTTTGTTTTCATTTGGGAATTTTGCAGGTTCTGAGGAAATTGCTTTAATGATAGGAGACAAGCAGGATTTGTTTTACCCCAATGTAACTGGAGAAATACTTGTCTTCTAAATAATATCCAGCTGCTTCATTAGTGGGGGAGTTTAGGTTACACAAATGAATGCCGTAGGGGAGTGTTTGGCACAACTGAGGCTGTATATGGACTGAGCTGCGTGCTGATGCCCTTGCAGCCAAGTTACAGACGTAACAGAGGTACACAACTGTCCAGCAGTCTGGGTAAATGTAAAACGATAAAGGATTCTCTAGCAAAGCTGATAAAGGGATCCAGAAAATCTAGTATGTCTTGCAAAAAAACCCACCCGGGGAACAGCTGAGGTGATACTCAGGCTTACCTACAGCAGTATGCTCAGTACGGGATCATCCACCTTTTCCACATCAGACATTTTTAAAGGATTAATATTTATTCTGAATTAACACCATGGAAATTACACAAGAGTATCTGCTCTAACGTTTTACACGTGCGCGTATAAGCACTTACTATAGACTGACTTACCTAATTCACAATGTGAAATAGTTGGTTTTAATTTTAACCTTAAATAGTGGAGCAAGGGAAGGCAGATGGGAATAATGGAAGCCAAAATTAAGTTGCCAGCAAACTTCATGATATCAGAACAAGAATTCTGAATTGTTTTCAGGATACTGTTGAATTCCTTTGTCCATGTACTGGACTTTAATAATGCCTCGAATTCTGTTTATGGTATTAAAGTCATAAGCCCTAGAAGAGAATATTCTAATCAAAAATTTTATTAAATAATCTAGATGTTTGACCTGCATTCAGTAGGAACTGTATTGGAAAGTTCAATGGTAAGGAAAAGGCATATGATTGGCCAAAAATGTTGCTAATTCATAATCATGTGTGTGCTAATGCCCACTACTAACCTGTCACGAGTAACACCGCTTGCTTGCATTACCGTTAGCGTGGCATGCAAAGAGAATGGCTGTTTGCTCGCTCTTACATTAACATACTAAAAGATTGAGGCTAGATCGTGTACAGTTGTTCATGTTTTGACGGGCCAGTTTCACGTTGTACTTTTTCCACATACAGAAAATCCTCTCTAGGATTCCATGTGTGTTACACAGCGTTTCATTTTGTATTTGAAGTAGCTGTGCCGCTGTCTGTCACAAATACTCCTTTCCTGTGTCACCTCACACTTCCAGTTACCTCCTTTTCCGATTCATCCTTCAATGTGCAGTCGTGGTAGGGAGAACTTCCGTGCCCGCGTCCAGCGGTGAAGCGCGCCTTTGGAACCGTGCCTTAAATAACAGCTGAACTGTACAGTGGCACCGATAGCTACTGGGGGTTGTGCAGTGCCTCTGCTGCTCGGTCCCGTGCTCATCTCTTCTCTCGTCAGGCTCAGTGCGGAACATTTTGAGTCAGAGAAAAATGCAAGAAGAATTTGGGAACTCGGATGATTGTGGTTTATTCTTCTATGCAATATTGCTTCTGTTAACAATAGTAGAAATGATGAAAAAATCTACTGACTTCAAAAGTACTTAGATTTTCATCTGCTGTAGAAACAGCAGTTATACAGTATAGTGGGGATAAAGAAAAGCTGCTCCTCTGAAGAAACTTGGTTTCGTGGATCAGGGACTTAGCCTCACACTCGTGTGTTTAAAATAAGTGAACAGGTTTGGTTTTGAAGTGACCCCAGTAATTATTTTTTCATTGCTATCAAAGGTCTATTGAACAGTGATCGGCTTTAGGTGCCACGAGGCGCTGTCCCCTGGGTATAGCCCAGAAAAGGCTGATTTTAAATGTCAAATGAGGCCTGGGGAGAGAAATTTCCTGAAAAGATTCCCCAGATGATGGCGTTTAACAAGTCATAACAGTACCGAAGGTTTGTTCTGTGCCTTCCGGGTGATTTCACTCACCACGGAAATGCCGTCTTAGCAGAATGTGGTGCTCCCCGAGGCTGATACAAGACTTGGGAGAAAAAGCGTAGTTCACATCTCGCAAGAAACCGTTACTGCTGGAATCCCGTTTTGGGGAAAGCTGCAGCAGGAGGGATGAGAACACTTAGCTGTCCTGCGCAAGACAGGCCGGTCGGTGTCAGGCCACGAGATGCTGGAGTTCTGGCTGCTGCAGCATCGCCGCGAGCTGCGGGGCTGGCTGGCGGGGCCCGGGGGGGGGGGGGGGGGGGCGGGGGGGGGGGAGAAGGGAGAATAACAACAAGCGTGGCGGGCTGGGGGGAAGCCGGGCAGGCTGCGCTTGGACTCCAGTTCTGTGTCTGCTTTCACCTCTTCCATGTCTTTTACCTCAGGATCTTTCAACTTGAACATTTATGATGTAACTTGCGGGCTAAATTTAAGAATTTAAGCTCAAGATATTAGTCAAAGTCTTTATAGGATGCCTGGCTATGCCACCTGCGTTTAAAAGCAAGGCATTTCTTTGGATTCTTTATTGATTGAAGTGATCTAAATGATTTTCTATTGGGATCTACTGTGTTGCAGCAAGTGATGTCTTGGCGTATTATAAATTAGCTTAGTATTTTCAGTTACGTTTTCTGAACTGTTAGGGATTTTTCTGGTCTTCTAACGGCGAGTCACCAGAAATGCAACATTTCGAGGTCCTTCTTGCTCACCTTGGCTTGAACAAAAGTCTCCTCCCCTCAGAAGAGAGCAAAGAACATGCTGTTACACACAGGAAAGGGGGTTAATTTGCCTTTGGTTTAATAATTTCTTCCTCTTGCGACAATACCTCCTTGTGACACCATACCTGTTCCTGTCGCTTCTAAAAGTCGTAGGTGGTGGTGACCTGGCTGATGATTTGGGTGCCAAACTTTTTTGCTGATTGACCATTCTGTTTTGACGCGAATATCTGGAGGAAAGTCTCACTCATAATGGGCATTGAGGAATCCGATACTAAATCGTACTTGCTGTCTACAATTCTTCAGAAAGAAATGTTTTTATTATGTACACAATTTAAAGGTCTATAGAAGAAGCAACTCAAACGTAAGCTTTGTAGTTTGGCTTAGCCTTTTTGTGTCCATGTGTGCAGGTACACATAATGTGCCAGCCCTCTGTTTGAAGAGCCTTTGTTGATCTTCCCTTCCCCTTTTCTTTCTGAAGAGATGCACCAGAAATGCACTAGTGAACGAGAGTCGCTGTCCAGACTGCTAAAACTTGCTATTCCATTTTCTGTGCAGACTCCAATTCCAGTATTCAAGAACCACTTCAAAACCCTTCTTCAGAGCTTCTTACAGAGACGGCGAGCAAAGAACTGCACAACCATCTCATGCTCGATATTGACAACGATACGGAAAGCACCGCTCTGTAACGGAAACTCTCGATCCCTTCCAAGGTTCCTCTCCTGGCGGGAAACCTAACAGACCCAACAGTGAAAGGCTTCTTTTGACGATATGGCAAAACTGTGGAGTTGTGACTTGTGTGTCACGGAGAAAGTGATTTAGCCATTCAGAAGAAGTTTAATGATCTGTGTCTCAACAATAGTTTTCAAAATCTTGGATGGAAGGAATTAGTTACTGCAGAAACTTGCATAGGAAGCGTAATTGCTGCTAATACAGGTGGTATTAGCGGAAATTCCAGAAGAGTAAGAAGCAGAACATTAGTTATTTAAAGTGCATGTATTATGGAAATAATCTTTTCAATGTCACGGTTAGACTTCTATTTCTAGTTCTTAGACATTACAAGGAGATGCCTTGCGAGAGACATTCCCTGACTGATTTGCTGCAGATTCTTTTTAAAACATGAACCAAAAAAACGCCAGAGTGCTGGTGGTGACTGCTGGTTATCAGTCGCCTTGTCAAAACTGTGGATGTATTCTAGTGCCTTGAAGGACTGTCATACTCTAGAAGGAAGCTTACTGTATCTTTAATCATTTCATTGCTACTTAATGATCAGTACTTAATACCTATTTCATAGTTACTTGTATTAACCAAGCCGCTTTTGTTTATGTGAACCTCGCGACTGTTTAAGGTGAAACTGTGGAAGTGTTTTTTGTGCTTTTGTTGAAAATGGTTAAATTTTGAAAGAAGTCTGAACAGCTGTTTGGATTCCTCAGTTGGGTGAACATTTATAAAATTAAAGATTTTGTTGACTTAAGGCATCTTTTATTCACGTTTGTGAGTAGCATTGCTTCCAGAAGACACGGAAAGTCAGAGAGTCATTCCCTGGGCTTTGCAGCTCGCGAGTCGCTGGCTGCTCGGCTTGCTCTTCTTTTACAGACTGTAGCGGAAGCGTCCTAGGAATGAATATGCATCTGCTGTGTGACATGTCGATCCATGAGAAACGCAAATGAGTCCAGCTGCGAAGAGGAACCCTGGATACAGCCTGTATCACACGGAGAAGTGAGATGGAACAGGCCATACGGTTTCTGTGAATGGGAGGGAGGGGAGAGGAAACTAGTCAACTGAGGTAACATTCATATAACTAGTTGAATTAATTTACTTAAACTGTAAGTTCCTTAACACTCCATTTTCTTGACATTATTAAACTAGACCCCAGGCTTAACTACAGCATAAAACTGAATTTCACAAAGGCTTTGACAAGACACAGTGCATGTATTACAGTTGCTGTTGTCTTAACGCCCCGGGCTGCGTTCCCAGTGGCTGCCCAGCTGATTCCCATTCCACCGTCTTGGTGGGAAGATGACCCGTTAGTGGGTGTAGACCCACTTTCCTCTCTCACTCCACTCGCACGATAACAAACTTCTCTAACTCCAAATTCAGTGTTAGGAGCCAAAAATCCTAGTTCTGCTACTAAATTTGATGTTTATCTCTCTAACGGTAAGCAGCGTACCTGAATCCAGGGTGGGCTGTGAAGGACTTAAATAAATTCTCAGAAAATCTTCTGGACTTGCACATTCTTCAGCATTACACAAATAGTTAATTGTCTCTGCTGGGATTAGCAGCTCGGGTGCAAGAGTGTGTATGCTCTCCCTGGTATCCTCGCCATCGTCCTGGATAACAAGCAGCATATTTCACTTACAGCAAGAGCACAGGGCTCCTCCCGTTTACCACACGCAGCCCCATCTCTTCCTGCGAGGCAGAGGTAGGAGCCAGTGCAAGGCACCGGCTCCGCAAGTGACTTTACCTGCTTTTAAGCCACGTTGGTGACATTGATTAGTTAATCAAATGGCTGCACAAAATAACCCTACAGAGGTCTAGAAAGAAACCCCTTAACAAAATAACGAGAGTTTGTAATGCTTTAATGCCGCTTCTACAATCCTGTCAGGTGCGTATGCTTGTAAACTCTGCCTGAAAGACAAGTGCGTCTGCGTGCTGGTGTGGTTTGGGGCGATGCGGGGAATAACCAAGGTACGTTTCTTACAGCTCAGTTACTTGAGTTTTACCTCAGAACTTTGAATACGGGCTGCCAGCTTGAGTAGGAGAGCAAGGCACTCTGCGACCGCCTCTGCTGTGGACTGTGATGGCGTTGAGTCTTGCGGGCATGTTGTGGGAGACGTGGCTGTTGCCACATACCAGTCTGGGAACAGTCTGGCGGGGATGTTGTGTGCCACCACTAAAACTTTAATTTCCTGGAGTAAAGCGCTGCGTGGAAAGAGAATGAATTCCATCGCGAAGTACAGCAAGGAGTTAGATGGTCAAGTTTTGTGAGCTACACAGTGAGTTGTCGCATCCCTAGAGCAGTACCAGAGGACTGTACGCACGCAGCGTGGTGCAGCCCTCCCACCCCAGCCAGCGGAAGCCTTTTAATGGTACTCTGGTGCGCTGCACTGGGGTCTCGAGCCGACTGATCGGAGCAGAGGGGAAGAAACGAGCAAAAGAGCGGTGGGGATTTCATAAGCAAATGCAGGAGCCTGACGGTAGCTTGCTTTGACAGGAATTCCATTCACAGCAAAGAAAACGATGCGGCTTTCAGGAACGGGGATTTCAGTGAATTAACATGGGGCCCCAGTGAAACCCAGGTTATGCTAAGGAGAGGAATTGGCTGGGCTCTGCAGGACGGGTGAGGTAGTGTCGGAAGGACAACTGCCAGGCTGGCATGCAGTGAGCAACGCTCGCAAGAGAATTTTTGGAATTCCAGTATGTGCATCTGCTAATGTTTACAAAGCAGGGTACAGAAATCATACGGCCAGTTTCTAAGGAAGGAAATTTCCTGTTTTCTGAAACCTGTGAAGGTGGTTGACAGCTGAAGTCTTGGCCTCTTGAAGATGGACACCAGTGCAGGGGGCTGGGCCAGAGCCCGCGGCCAGCTGCTGACTGCGTCCGGAAAAGGCTGGCTGTTAGCTGGGAAGTGTCAGCTCTGCTGTGGTCAACACATTCAACGGGAGAATAAAAGATTGGTACCAAGGTAGCTAGTGTTCCGTTTAACCTTAAGGAAGTGTTCTTCCACTGGCTAAAATCTTGTTTCAGCTGTGTGATATGAAACACTTACCTCTGACCTTGATTTTGGAGAGAAGCTAAATCCTGGATGATGAGATGAATTGTGCTACTGCAAGACTGCAGAGGAAAGGGTAGAGTTTTTTACGGAATTGCGTATTACAAACTAGTTTGTGGATATAAATTAGTTCATCAGGTGCCCTACATGGGATTTCACTTTGAGTCATGTTGAGGTATGTTGTTCCTGTTACGTCTGATGGAACATGTCATCTAATTCTGTCAGAGTAACGCCCGGGGGCAGTTACGTGAAGCGCCGGGCGGACCGCTCCCAGAAGTAGCTGCTGAGCCCACCACGGCATTACTCGGGCCTAAGCCTGTGTATGCAGTGAGAGGCGGTTACGCATCTGTAGCTGGCTGGATCTTAGAAGCCAAATTTGTACAAAGATGAATCAAGGTTTCTGGATCCCACCAGGAATTTATGTAGCTTTCCTCTACTACGTGGCAAATGTAGCTGGAACAGAGAAGTAGCAGACCAGAGATGTGTTCTCTTGAGTGGTTTTCTAACGCATTTTCAAACAATCCTCTGTGATAACCTTGTTTCAAAAGAAAAACTGGCAGTTTGTCGAACGGTTTATAGCAATAGTTCCAGCAAGTTGTGTGCTCTGGTCTGTGTGCTCTCTGGCGCCAGAGAGGGGTTCACAGATCATGCTTCCCTTAGTCAGGAGAAACACGAAAGCACTGCTGCCGTGGGAATCTCCCCTTGTCGTGCGCACCCATGCAATTCCCGTTAGAACTGCACCAAAGCCCGCAGTGTTTCAGGGGCTGAAGGCGAAAATCCCCATCAGCTTTTGTTTACTCTAAACCTTATGTGTTGCTGTAAGTGCAGCCGTCGAGCCCTTCGGTAGCCGGGCACGTGCAGCTTGACGCGGGCACGAGCCCGTACGGGAGATTAAAACCCCGACTGACTTAATGCATCGTCTCCTCAGGCGCGGGTGCACGTAGCGGGCTGAGGCGCCATGCTGGGAATCGGTTGCAAAACCACTATCAGACTTTAAAGTCTCTCTCCCCTTAGGGCTTCTAGTACTGTGGTTTGTTTGCATGGGAAGGATTCCCAAGTGATAAAACTCTCTGTATGCGCGTTACTCCGTGCCCGCGCGGTGCCAGCAGCC
>JMFS01020247.1:0-10022 GCA_000699545.1 Podiceps cristatus
CAGACAGCCCGAGCGGCAGATAGCAGGGAGACTGGCGCCAGACGGCCCCTTTTGTTTATCTGACAGCTAAATATCAAGGCAATCACCGCCTCGCTGCCCTGCCTCCAACCCCCAGAGCTAAGACAAACAGTTTTGCTAAAAGAATGCCACTGTTATCATAAGTTCCTATCTCTTTTTTTTTTTTCTTTTTTTTTTTTTTTTTTTTTTTTTTCTCTTTCTCATGGCTCTGCCTTTATTTTCTCTGTACTTTTCTAATTCCAGAGTCTCCCCCTCCACCCTACTCCAGATATCCAATGGATTTTCTCAAACCAACCGGTAAGTGGACTTTTTCAATGCAAGCTACAGATAAAAAAAGGGAAAACTGCCCCATTCTCAGGGGAAACTTCTGCCTTTGGCACTCCACCACGCATTTCGCTTTTGGGGCTGCTTGCGCGCTTTGTGCCTTCTGACACCCCCGGAAGAATGAACCTAAGAATTCACCTAAGCCACCCTCTGCACAAAAATAGGATTTTTGAAAACTCCGGCAGGAAACTCCAGGAGGGGGTTGCAATGCAGCACAGGCCTTCGCTGCCCCCAGTCGCTTGGAAAGCCAGGAAAACCCTGGGCTCCGGTTGTAAATGGCAGCTTGCGCCCACGCAAAGGGGTCGGAGGGGTTTGGGTTGGGACCCAGCGCAGCTTTGGTCTCCCCGATGGCTGGGAATCCCGGTGAGACTTGACAGATGGAGCTGGGAGGAATATTTCTGTCTTTTAAAGAAGCCTAATCCCACCTTGTCAGGTTGAAAAAATTAGGAAGTGGGTTGAAAAGTTATTTTTTCTTTTCTTTTTCTCTTTTTTTTTTTTTTTTTATTTTTGAAGCACCGCGCTGCATGCCTGTTGTTTGTAATTGAATGTCAGGGTGCCAGGGGAGAAGCCCATTTGAGGCTGGCACCAGCTCTTTTGCGGTTGTCTGCATAAACTCTTGGTTGGCAGCGAGCTCGCCGGGGGTGAGATAAATCAGGCTGGAAGAAGGAGGAGAAGTGGGGAGAATCGGAAACGGGGGGAGCTCGTGGAGGAGCAGCTCCTGGCTCCCCGAGGATTAGTGGATCTGGAGTGTTGGCTGGAGCGCGGTGGCCTCTGCGGACGTGTCCCTTGCTCACAGCAGGCAGGAGGGCCACGGCGGTGCGGGGAGGCAAGGAGAGATGTCTTTCTGAAGACCAATATCAGGTCTATTTTTTTTCCTTTTTTTTTTTTTTTTTTTTTGTTTTGTTTTTTTTTTTTTTTGGCCAAAGGAGCAGTTTCTATAAAAATGCCACTCTTCACTTTCTCGGGTCTAAAACCCCAAACTTGAGGTTTCTTGGGACACATGGGGTACCGTTGTGGGGTCCCATCCTGCCCACTGCTCCCTTGGAGGCTGGACTGTTGTTTTTCCCCTCTGCGAACTCTTAAGAAACACTAATAACTCCTTTTATGCCTTGTGGAAATAAGCAAAGCTGTTTAACAAACAGTTGGGTTGCAAAGCACAAAATATTTTGCCTCAGCGTGAAAAAACAGGAGATAAAGGCTCATGAATGAAAGAGGGATATCGGGAGGAGGTTCAACATCCCAAGCACGTGCTGGGATGGAGAAGGGTTGTTCCGTAATCTGCTCTGAGGGTCACAAAGTTCTGTGGGATTGAGTGAGACTGGCGTCATTTTGGTGGTGGCATCCCTGCGGTGCTCCCCCAAAAGTTGGTATTTTTGCCTTTATTGCCTTTGTTTCTACCCAACGATGATCCTGGCATGGGATGCGAAGGGGTTCGGAGCTGCAGGAGAGGACGGTTAATGCTTGCCTTCGGTTTCCTGTAAAGATGTTAGGATAAATCTATTAGCAGGGTTTAAACATCCAATCTGCCTCTGCCAGGACCTCATTTTCAGTTAGCTGAGTGATATATTTATTCATTAGCAAGTGTTGACATAAGGTAGCAAAATGTGTGTAAACAGAAAAGCCGCAGAACATGAATGTGCCATTTCGAAAGGAAAAGTTATTCCTATCGGCCAATAGGAAGTGATTAACGCTGCCCATCGGAAACGCAGAAACAACTGGGTTACTCACCAAAAAGTCCTCCTTTTTTTTCCTTTTTAAAAGAAAAATCCATTTGGCAGCTGAACTCTGACTAACGGGGCCGCGACAGGCACAAGCGGAGCCTGGAAGTCTGTTGTTGCAGGTGGGTTTTGCAAGCTCAGGGTTTCTCGGCGTTTCCTCTGCGGAGGGACCGAGGGTTTTCCATCCCGGCGTCGGTGCCATCTCCTGCGGCAGTTTCCTGGCCGCATGTTGAGGATTGCTCGCCACGGGCTGGTTAGATGGGAGAGGGACTGTAGGTGACGATGGGAAGGTGTGAAGCTTTTACCTGGCTCGTGCATCTTCTCCCCTGCGACCTTGGGTGGGAATGGTCCCTCCGTTTAGACTGGGGCGACTGCATCTGCCAGTGGAGCTGGGAATGTGCATCCAGCAGGAAACGTCTCTTTTTCCATCAAGTGTGATGGTGGTAATAAAAAATTTAAGTATTTAGTGCTATATAAGTGCTTTGTATGGATAGATGGGGAGGAATACCAGGACTGGCCCGCGTTCTGGCAGCGACGGTCACCAGTGCTTGTGATCACGGAATCACAGAAGGGTTTGGGTTGGAAGGGACCTCTAAAGCCCATCGAGTCCAACCCCCTGCCACGAGCAGGGATGTCTTCAACACGATCAGGCCGCTCAGAGCCCCGTCCAGCCTGGCCTTGGGTGTCCCCAGGGATGGGGCATCCACCACCTCTCTGGGCAACCTGTGCTGGTGCCTCACCGCCCTCAGCGTAAAGAATTTCTTCCTTCTGTCTAGTCTGAATCTCCCCTCTTTGAGTTTGAAACTGTTATGATGGGGATTATGGGTTTTTTTGGAGGTGATGGAGGCTGAGACAGGCTGTGGTGCTGGCTGGAGGAAGGCAGGGTTGGATGGGGAGCTGGGGTCTGCTGCAGGCAGTGAGATGCCACATCAGCCCGCGTGTTGACAGGATAGATGTGGTGTTTGTGCGCTCGCCGTAGAGGGGAGAGATCTGCCCTTGACAGCTGGCTTACCTGCGGGAAGGCTGTACGTCCAGGCTGGGTTGCTTGTTCATCGAGGAGAGGACTTTTCCATACACGGGATGGTCTTAGGGATGGGTGATGGTGGCTTGCGCGGGGCTGGGCTCACCCTGCAATCCTGGAGGTGTGTGGGAGCTCGGCATCCCTGATGTCCCTGCAGGAGCTGCCGCTTGCGGCTGTGTTGGAAGCAAGTGGTGCCCCCACGTAATTCAAGCAGATATTTTGACCCATCGTTAAGTGGGACAAGGGGCTGCAAGTGGCTACGTCCATCGTGCTCCTGGGTGGCTGGTCATGGTGGGGCTGGAATATGAGGGTGCAGGAAGCCCACTGAGGTGTCGCCGCAGAGCCAAATGCCCTCCTGTGGCACCGACTTCAGGTTTGGCCGCTTCTAGGAACTGTTTGGCACCTTGCAAGGTTGGGCTGGTGGCCACCAGGAACGATTGTATGTCTCTTCGATGGTTTTATATTGTGAAAGGGCAGTTTTGGGAGGAGATTCACATGAGTTGGCTTGATTCTACCTCTGGTCCTACAACCTCTCTGGTGCTGAAAATAAAACAAGGCTGAGTACCCCCTGCTAGTGAGAGCCCTTAGCAGACCTGTGGGTGGTGGGAAGAGTGCCGGGATGAAACCAGCCACAGGTAGAGCAGAGAGCCTGGGAGGGTCCTGCTTTTGGGCTTATCCCAAACCTGCCCATCACGCTTGGTCTAGAGTTGAGGTGCATCAGCTCTGTGTCCTCTAAAGAGACTTGAGAGGGTCATTAGTTGATGAAGGGAACTGGCTGTTGGATGATGGGACATGGGGAGGGAGCTGGCAGCTGTAAAGAAGTCATGAAAGGCCACTTGGGCTTTGCCTTGATGGCCAGTGTGGATCAGGAAGCAGTCCAGTTTTTTGGGGAGGCTCTGAATCTGCCCGTGTTTTCTGCCTCCGTGCAGAAATGCCAAATGGGTTCGGAGTGAAACCGGAGCAGCGCTGCCGTAACGCCGGCATCACCCCATTGCTAAGGTTATGCATTTTAAGTCGGGATAGGATTCTCTCCTGCCGTCCTGTCCAGTGTGCTAACAGAGCACTTGGTCGCATACGATCTTTGGAGTAAGACAACATGGAAAGGGCAAATGATGTCCTTTATCCTTCAGGGCCTCACCGGGGAGCCGTAGCTGGGGGCAGACGGAGCCCAGGGCAGGGCAGGGGGGTCCAGCCTGCAGTCAGAAAGCATCTGTAGCCCAAGCAGTTGAAGCCATCTCAGGGGAAAGGCGGGGGGAATCTCCAGTCTGGACCAGAAAGGGGAAAAAAAAAAAAACAACCCAAAAAACCAACCAAAAATGTCTATTTCTTTAAAACATAGAAAGCTTGATGAGGCATTTAGAGAGTGTATCGTATACAGTATTTCACGAGTAAGTCTATTTCCCGTCTCCCCTATTGTTTTTGGTTTGATTAAGTATATCCTGTTAAACTGTATATTCCTGTTAGGGCTTCTACTTCGATAAAATGAGGTTATGCAGACAGGAATTTCTTTTTTACTGGGATTTCAGGGATGAAATCTGGAAAAATGACTTCATCAGTAGGGAGAAAATCTCCTGGTGGTGGCCCTTGCTTTGAGATACAGCCATGAGCAAAAGGATATCATTAGGGAGCCCAAATTTGATGAAACTCGGAGTCCCTGAGAAGCTGCTGAGGACCAGAAGGTTGAGTGAACTTCATGGATCTTCTCAGGCATGAAGTGTTTTTGAGCTTGTCTCCCTCATGGTAGTGACCAAAAAACTGGAGTTTTCCTGTAGGACCAGGGGATCGGTGTTGGCTCCTGGCTGTTGTCACCTGGAGGAGCAGGCTTGGGATGGAAAGGTCCAAACCCTGAGCTCGAATGCCTCCATGCAGCAGGAGAAACATCTAATGGGGCGGCTGATCTTACCCTGCCCTTGCCCTTTGGTGATGCATGGAGATCCAGTTGCCCACCTGTCCCAGGAGGTGACGCCAGGGTGTGAGATCTGTCAGCAGCTGGCAGTGACAGAAATTGGGCAGGGGAACTCAAAAGATAGACCGTTTGCCGCAAAAGGGCGTTGATGAGACATTTCCCTTTCGGTTCCCATTTCGGTGAGTTACAGGTGTTGACTAAATCGGGTGTGTAAAGCCACGATTTAAGCATTTTTGGGAGCTTGCTTACATCAGAACGACGACAACCTTGATCTCATTACCCGGTGACTTGGCCGGAGAGGTGGCAGCCAGTCTGTAATTTTTGCCGGTCTATAATCAGCGTTGGCTGGTGATGAAGCGCAGCACGCAGCCTTGATTGAGGCGACGGGTTAGGGTGGATGCTTCTTGATGAACTACCGTCTCTGCACGGACAATTAGTAATCGCTTCCTGCTAAACCCTGTGGAATGTGTGTTCTGCTCGCGGCGATGCTGGGAGCCTGCAAAGAACTGCCTATATACTGATTTTTTTTTTTCTTCTTTTCCTTTGCTCCAGCAGACTGTCCAGACTCTGTGCCTTCCTCCACTGAAACAGGGGGAACTAATTGTCTAGCCCCTGGGGGGCTTTCAGGTAAGACATCTCTTGTTGCCCTTGATTTTGGCCGCGGGTTGCGTTGACCGAGGTTCCTGACAGCAGGCAAAGTGATGCTGGGGCGTTTTGGGGATGCGAGTCATTGAGAAAGGCGTGCTCGAAGGGGGAATTACGTTTCGTTTCAGTAGCGGCCGCGTACCTCCCGTGCAGAGGCTGTGTTGAAATCCCAAGCGAGGTTCTCCGTCCCCAAAAGCCCATATTTCCTTTGAATTCCAGCCTTACGCTCCATCAGTTTTTGGAGCGAGGCAGGAAGAGGCGTGTTGGGGTCGGCAAAGCGATGTTTGCCACTCGTTTGTTGGAGGCACGGATGATCGGAGCAGGTGCGGTTGTGCCTTGCAGAGGATTCAGTGTCAAGCTCTCCTTGACTTGGTGGTGGCACCTTGTCTCTGAGACAAGAGCCGTGCTTGGGCTTTGCTCCTGGTAGGGTAACCAGCATCCCACGTCTCATGCGTGAGGCTCGCGGTGCCTGGGGAGGAGAAGTGACCCTGTTTTTTTGCAGAAGATGGTGCAGAGAGTGTTTGACTCGATGATCTTTACTGATCCTGTCCAATTTAAGATATTCTATAATTTCCCTGGTTTTCCCGTTGGCCATCTCCTTCAGCCTCCAGGTGCCATTACGGGATGGGGGTTTGGAGGGTGATTTCCCCCCTCCTCTTGGGCTTGCTGTAGAATCCTAGAATGGTTTGGGTTGGAAGGGACCTTTAAAGGTCATCTAGCCCAACTCCCAACACCTTTTCCAAGGTGTGATGTCTCCAGCACCTCATCTTCTGCCCCGGACCAGCCAACCCTGTGGCTGGGCTCTGCCTCTACCAGGATTAAAGCGTCTGAAACCATGTACCTGCATGTACTCGCTGACGTTTGAAGGTGCTTTCCTTTGTGGGGATGTCTCCCTGATTTATGATTTATTCATCACCCTGAAACTGGAATTTCAGAAATAGGTCGGTGGCGGCCGCACGCGCGTGCATCTGCCCCTGCCTCTCTCCAGGAATTGCGTTTGGTGTGGATGTCTTCAAGTGAGCCTTGTTTGTTTTTCTTTGGGTGTAATATATACCCTGTCTGTTATTTGAGAGGGGAGCATATTGTTTGTTCAAAGGCCCTAATGAGAATTAATCAAACGGAGGGGGAGAGGGAACAGAGAAACTTGTCGCTGCTTTTTTTTTTTTTTTTTAAATGCAGAAGACTGTTGGGGTTGTCTTTATTGTTTTGCTATTGGAGCCTATAGCTTTCGGGAAGAGAAAAAAAAGAGACTGTAAGAAGAAAAAAAACAACAAGCAAAACAACACAATAAGGATGTTGTTTTTATATTTTTTTTTTTTTTTTTTTTTTTTTTCCTTTTTCCTCCTGAAATATACCCGCGGTGGAGGGGAGGAGAGAGTTCAGTTCCACAGGATACCACATGAAATAAGCAGAGGAAGTACTCGCTTTTAAAAGGGGGCTTTCTGTAAGGTTCAGCCTATTGATAACATCTCGTCTGGCTGCTCTGCTCCCGAAGGGAAGGCCGGAGGTGGGGGCTCGGGCTGCAGGAAATAACACGGCTCGTTCCTGGTGCCTCCCGAAGGGCTGCGGGAAGGGGACCCCCAGCTCGTTAATAGAGCCTCCTCCCCAAAAGAAGGCACATTTTCCCCTGAAAATGCATTTTTTTAACTTATTCTATTATATTTTTATTATTTCATTGGATTGGATTTTTTTTTGTCTTCCTTATCAAAGGTTCTTCCCCCCCGCACCCCCTCCCCAAGCCTGGAAACAGAACCTTTTATGATCATTAACCGCTTTTTTCCTCCCCAAATGTAATTGTAGCCATTTAGTTTAATGAGGAGCTGATAGGAGAGTTGACTCATGAAGGGATACGGTTAGCTACCCAAGCCCTGAAACAAAGCCGAATGCCTCCACATGAAAGAGCATTTGTTTTGAATTTGCTCTGATTTACTGGCATCTCCCTTCTGCGCGCAGAAGTGCAGCGCTGAAAATTCCCAACTGGAGAGACCCAGTCGAGAAAGGAAAATAAACGCGCTTTGCAGCAATCCTCCAAAGCTCACTTTCTCCTTCTTTTTTTCTAACCCCCCTGCATATTTTAGTTAGCAGAAGAGTGTATTTGAAGAGGGCTTTAATGACTTATTGGCAGGGTACATGGGAAGCGCTTTGGCTTGGTCTTACCCAAGTTTGGGGAGATGGGGATAGGTCATGCTGGGTGGAGGATCCAGCATCCCCCCAGCCCTTCAGACCAGGGCTGTCCAGGCTGGATTTGTGCTTGCTTGATGAAAAGGCGGCTTTAAGAAAAGCAAAAAAACCAAAACCCTAATTTTGGTAGATTTAAAAAATCAGCGGGAGGCTGAGGAAGAAGCCAGCACGGATGGATGGTGGCGGTGGGTTCTTAAAGCACCATAAGCCTTGGCCACCAGTGATGGGCAGTGGATGCTGGTGTAGTAGCGGTGTTCAGAGTCAATAGACCTGCCCTAACGTCTGGAAGTTGGAAGGGCAGGATTTAGTGAGACAGATGGCTCCCGGCACTGAGAATTTGGGAATGGGGCCAGCCCAGGGTTCACAGCTACTCTGGCAGGGAAACCGCATGGGAGGGTTGAGAGGAGGATGGCAAGAGGAGCATTAAAAAGGGCATGGCAGCGAGCGCCCTCGCAGCTCTCCATGAGGATCCTTTGATGATGAGGAGTCTCAGGTCTGGCTACCACCGGGGTTGCAGTCTCCTTCTGGAGGCTGAAGGCAGTTTCGTTGATGGATACCAGAGGCGCTGGAGGATGTGGGAGGGGGAGCGGTGCGGCGGGGGGGATGTATGGGGAGTGTTTTCCCCTTGCGATAACCGATCTGAGTCGCCCCTCCCTCTGCTTTCTGTTCTCCTTCCTGGCCCAGGAATGCAGCATTGGGTAGTCCTTCATGCCGTGCTGCTGTCTTCTCATCCCGCCTCTGCTGTCTCTTCCCCAGCCATCCCCTTCTCCCGCTGATGCACCCCTCACTCCCCCGAGGTGCTGGATTTCACTTCCATATTCTTGCCTGCCTTTATTTTCTTAGATCTTCATGTTTCGGTGGTCAGTCTGTGGGTAGGTCAGGAGCCTTCGCTCGTAGTGTCTCCCCCCGTCATGGTTGTGCTCAGGTGTTACCAGTCCCGATCCTTTGTATCCTCTACATGGTTAAAGAAGAAAGCAAAAATACTCAGTTGGAGACAAAAATAATTTCTGTGAATAGGTGGCAGAGGGTGTTTTTCCTATATTTTGGGTTGACTCGTTCCAGCAGATGTGTTTGGTGATGATTCTTCTTTCAAACAAGCAAAGCCATTCTTGGAGAGCCTGGGGGTGGCTGGTACATGGTTCGGTGGCATCTGATTGGTGGGAGCTGAATTCCTGTGAGACCCATGGAGGAGCTCTGCTCCAAGGGTAGAAGCGAGCCGATGGTTCATGATGGTGTTGGTGCTGGGTCTCCATGGGATGCTCTCCACCCAAGCTCTTGACCCATGTGTGGCATGGGGCTTATGGCTCTTGGCTGATGGAAGGTTGTGGTGCCCATGGTGGGTGAGAAGGTGGCTCTCCCGCAGGACAGATGACTGGTGCTGGATCTGCTGGCAAAGCAAAGCTCTCTTAGAAGCCCATCACAGAAGGAAAGCAAGATGAGCTGACTTGTGTCCTTGCCACCTCTGCTGCTTTTTTTATTTATAGGAGTAACTCATAAAATACCAAACCCAAGAGTTTGCCCAGATTTTGGCCCAATTCTGTTGACTTGCCCAACTTCCGTTGATTTTGGCCCAATTCTGTTGACTTCTGTTCCTTGACTCAGGAACCACCGCAGGGTCTCCTGGAGCCAGTGGATGTTGAGTGATGGTGCTTGATGGGTGTTGGACCAAGGCTCTGTAAGGCTTGAGGCTTGGAGACCCTCAAGGCTCTTCCAGAGCAAGCACAGCCTCAGGTTCTCCCTCCCAACTCCTCTGCACGGAGAAGATGGGAAAAGGCCTCTGGAGGCTGCAGAAGCATCAGCGTCTCTCCCTGCCCCGGCTCTCCTGGCGGTGGGACCTCGTCTGGTTTAAGGGACCGTTTGGCTGAGTGACATTTCATTCCGAAATCGCGGGCAGGCCGGGAATGTTTCACTATGCCTCTGATCCCCGCTGGTATCTGCTCGCCGGGGAAGAAGCACCTTGTCCAGAACTGGAGCTATTCGCTTCTCGAAGCCGCTCCCCATCGTCCCCCCCCTCCCATGTAAACAGGATCCCACGCGGTTTCTCCTGCAGAGTCCTGCCTGCGTTTTCCCATTCCCCCCTCCTTCCACCTCCCTCTCGTACAGAGTTTATAACCTCCTGTGAAATGCCTTTATTTACAAATTGGCATCCTATTATAATCTGAAATTGAGACATCTTCCTGTGGAACTAGGATTGTATATTTGTCCCAGG
>JMFS01020257.1:0-11225 GCA_000699545.1 Podiceps cristatus
TCTTCAAATACTTGATTGCCACGTGCTATTGAAAGTACCATCTGAGCTGTTCTCTTCTTCCTTTATCCCCACCTTTCATGTCTTTGTAGCTCACAGCTTCTTCCCCTGCATCTCCTCCTGTCCCACGTTCCACCCCCCCGCCCTCCCAGCTGTTTCCTACCCCTCCTTCCCACTCCTCTCAGTCGTCACAGTCATGAGTGGGTTTATTTGCTCACCCAGTGGGGTAAAGAGCAAAAAAAGGAATTCACAGTGCTCCCAGGTTAGATCTCTGCTGTCAGGACTTCTTTTTGCTGCTGCAGGTTTAAGATGAGCCTGCAGACTGCTAGTAGCAGGGGAGCCTGGTCTGGCTTGGAGGGTTCTGCTTGCAAATCAAGCAAAAGAAGGGAAAATCAGCCTGGAGTCGCACCATGGGGGAAGCGGACGTGGCACACAGGTTGTGTGAAAGAATTTGTGCAAATGCCCAGTTTTGAAGCAGTCCGAAAATGTTCATATTCTTCTAAGTAGTGGAGTTGATTTACAGTACACAGAGATAGATGAATAATGAATCTTTCTTTTCAGCAAATGACCTGAAAAATTGGGGGCTGGAGTCGATTAGGAAATTTGATTTTCTGGTGTGGAAAACAAAGTATCTTTTTCAGGCTTTTTGAGCCTGCAAAACAAAACAAACAAAAAAGAAGAAAGCATGTGTGCATTTGTGTAATGTACCACAACATTTGGTTTTGACTTGAAACAAAAAAGTTCCCTTTTCTTTTCAGATTATGGAACTCTTCTTGAAAACCTTCATTTAGTTTTCAAAAACCAAAATGTAGCTTCTAGTTGTCAACCCCGAAATAATTTTAAAAAGAGCCTGATCCATTGCAAAAAGGGATTGCATGGCGCAGGAGCCGGGGCCTGACCTCCGCCAGGCTCTGAGCCACCCCGATGCGGTGCTTGGTTCCTCTCACCTGGAAGCTGCCAGAACAAAAGCTGCAGACCTACTTTAAGCCTTTGGCCCTCTGAAGCTTCTGCTCTCTCCCACTGACCATAGAAGGACACCAGGCAGCTAATTTAGACTATTTTGATGGCTAAAAATAGGTGAAAAGTTACCAGTCGTCTTGACTAAATTAAAGAGGTTGGGTTTTTTTGGTTTCCTGGCCATGCAAGGTGCATTTCTCAAGCCTTGAGACACCGCCCTTTTCTGGGTTCTCCAACAAATCACCGTTCCTGGGCAAGGAGGTGTTACAGCTCCGAGATGACGCGTGGGGAATGAGACACATTGGGAGGATTGATTTGCCAAGGTCAATGGCATTTCCTATTGTCATGAAAAGAAGGATGAAAGTGCAACTGTATCAGGTTAGATCAACCAATATCAGGGTAATATTAGTTTATTATCACAGTAAGCATGGAGGTATATGTCTGCAGAATAGTCCTCTTGACACCAGTGATTTGCAAATCAGGGAATTCCTATGAGAGAGATTACATCTTTGTATTTAACAGACCTTGATTTTTTTCTTTTCTTTCTCCATAAACTTGTTCTGTCATCCCCAGAAGCCGTGTAACCTTGTGGTTTTCAAAGCTCCACTGTACACCTTGACTTTGCCATGTCCAAAGGGCAGCTTCCTTGGTTTGCTTTGAATTTCGTGCTATTTCCAACAGCCAACGCGCCCATTTTCTGTGTTAATGGAGATGACAACTAGAGCATGGTCTAAATGAAAACTCTCACTTCATAAACCTGCTGAGGGCCAGGTGCTTGGAGGACATAACCAGAAGACGACCCCTGCAACGTGTGCCACCTTCTCAGATTCTCTCTGCTTGCATCTGTTCTGGCCTCTGCAGGAGGTAGGTTGCTGGGCTAGAGGAATATTTGGTCCAAACTATTACAGGTCTAATCTTATCATGCTAGCAGAGCAAGTACGGGAAGGTCTTCAGAAGAGCATATCTCTTCTTTCCTTCCCCTGTGCCCTGACCAGCAATTCCTGGACGGTTCTGTCTGGGAGGGTGGGACCCTTCAAGCCTATATAAATACCAACCTGAAGCAGTAGTAAGGGATTAAACTGATGAAGTGTTTCCCTAAGAAGCCCAGCTCCAACGGAAACCTCCAGCCTCATTATCTCTCCAGTGGATGTCCATGAAGTTTGACAAACCCTAATTACTCAGTGAGGTCAGGTTCCAGACACGCTTGGTTTTTTCTCCCCTTCCTTCTCCACCATCCCTGAGGGCACATGGTGCTTACCGTAACTCTACCCTGTCTTCTGCCGTTGCGAACAGAGGCAGTTGTGTCTGGCATCCTCAGGAGCGCTGGGACCCACCTTTGAAACTGCTTTTCGAGCTCAGCGTGCGAGAAGGCTACGCCATGAGACATCGCCTCGCCAGCCTGCAAGTTGCTCACCTGGGTAACCCCCATACACTTTGTCCTGAGGCAGACAACACCCTAGGAATAGCACCAAGGAGGCTGGTATTAAATTAGGAATTTATCAGTAAATGCTATTTTTAGAGCCCAGTAGCTGAGCTTGATTTTAATATTTTTTTAATACCCCTGGCAAGGAGCCATGCTTAAATCAGTCTTGATTTTAAGCTAAATAAAATCACTGCACATATACATCTGGCTGCTACAAATCTGTGTTAAGATTTTACCTTTTCATTATAAAAAATAAAAGCAAAGCCACAAAATTGCTCTTATTAGTGCTTTATGGTTTCTATAATATAAAAGTCTTTGCTCATATTTATTTTGGATGGTAAAGGCAATAGCTGTGACCTGTGATGGAGAGCTGTTTGCACCTGTAGCCTAAACTGTCACGGAAGACTCCATACTTTGCCAGCTCTTTTCTTGTCATGAGCAGAAAAAAATGAGGCAAGGGCAGTACCCAGGCTGAGGAGGAACATGCAGAGGCACAGATGTTTCTCCTACTGATGCTATTTTATTGCTACAGCCCTGAAATCCCGTTGAAATGGGCTGAAATCCCATTATATCTGGAAGAGATGATGGCCCACCTCTGCTACCCGGTGGTGCAGACTTAGGAAGCGGTCACTTCCCTAAACCGAAGGTCTGAGCAAACCAGTGGTGGATCTGGCAATGTTCTCCATGGAGAACACAGGAGAGAATGTGAGGACCTTTCCCACAGGTGGATCTCCAAAAATTCCCCCAGTTTATTCCCTGAAATCCCTCTGCAGCCCTTATGTTTCCTATGAAAGCACGTGGGTTGCTGGGCCATTGCTGTTCATGATGGCTGATGCGCTCTCCTCGTTTCACCGTGGTCTTCGCTCTCCTTGCTGAAACCTCTTGCCTCAAATATAGACTCAGGTCTCCTTGGGGCAGAGCTTTTATAGGGCACCAAGCACCACGGGGCCTCATCCATGACTGCATGCCGCCTCCTTTTGCCTCTCTATCATCTCAGCATCGGCAGCCGGAGCACTTGGAGGAGGAGTTTTGCTCATCTCGTTCCTCTGGTCTAGTGTTTGCTAAGCAATCCTGCCCCCATCACTGCTTGCGCTAGTGGAATTTGGGCCGACTGAATTTCCACCTGAAATAGCAACTTCTCGCCTCTTGCTGTACGCCCATGCAACGCTCTGCTGAGCTGAGCCTGCAGACCCAGCCTTGTAGAAGATGAACAGCCCTGGGAGGATTTTTCAGGTTAAGCAGTGGTCAGGACAGTTAAGAAGTTCATTGCTCCTAAATGCACTTCCTTGGGTTAAAAGGCAGCTGAATGCGTGGAAGGACTCACCTTTCCTCAAATCCCAGCTCTACCAGCTGGTCAGGAAGGTCATCCAGCCTTAATCCGACTTGAGGCTTCCCTCTTTACAAGGAAAGTTCTAGGTAGGACTAACAAATATTGCAAAGTAGGCTGAGCCTCCCCCAGGTCCCTCAAGTCATTTCTTCCACCGCTCGCAGGGCTCACCCTGCCTGTGGTACGAAAACAGAAACTTTCACAATGAACTCAACTTTATCCCACTTGTCCGTGAGCCAGGATTTAGGCTACGCTATAAATTATGATCCCAAGTCAGCTTGTGCCAGGCCTTAATTTGCGGTAACTTTATCCCATAAATACCCCCATTGTTCAGTGAGGTGACACTTTTGCTTTCATTTCTATATTTATAACTTGGTTAATATCCCCTTTTACATACATTTTCTTGGATAACAGAAGTCAGCATGCTTCCCTCTGCCTCTCCTTCCCCAACCCACCTCAGCAGCTCTCATCCCCCTGCATAAAGGAAAAAAGCTAAAAAGGGAAAGAAAAATCCGCTGCAAAAGAAGAGGTGCCTCCAGCCCAGTGGAGACCTGGGTTTTCCTACATGGTGATGCATATGAATGTCCACTGCATGTAGAATCATAGCATGGTTTGGGTTTGAAGCGACCTTAAAAGATCATCTATATAAATATCATCGGAATTGGGAACGTGCCAAGCCACCGATAGCTGTTGTTACCTAATGCAAGAGGTATTTTGTCCTGGGTGCAACCAGACTCTCAGCTCTGCCACTGATTTACCCCCCACGTCTTTGGGTGAAAGTCAGTTCTCCATTTGAAAGACTCGGAGAAAGTCTTGCCCCTCCGTGAGATCTTGCCCTCAACGCACAGCTGTAGGTTCAGGGTTGTGTTGGTCAGTTGTAGCCAAGGTGATCCACCATAGCCTTAAATCAAAGGCTCTGCAGCCTTTGCAACCGTATAAAGCTCTGCTTCCAGCATCTCACCTTGCTCCTTCGCAGCCTCAGCAAGACTTGATCTCATGTTGCCTTTTAGCAAATAGGCTGGGGACCCACATCATCCAAGTTGCCTTAGCCGCAGGACTTGGTTAGAGTCCCGAGAATCCATGGAGACCCAAGTATGGCGTGCACCCTGGTGCTGAGGGGCACGTTAGGATTGCGGTCACTGGCTTGAGCAAGCCCTGAGTGGAGAGTACCAATGGAACAACCCTTCCTCCTGGGGCTGGTGAAACCTCACCTGAGGAAAACATGGGTCTAGGGATGTTTCTACTCCTCAGCTGAGTATGTTGCCTACCCCAAAGTTGAGTCCTTACATCCTTAAGTCTTTAGTTAAACCCTTAATCAAGGAAAACCAGTTGATTTCGCTGCTTCTATTTCCCGTCTGATCCTCCTTCAAGCTGCTGGTGTTTCGTGTGCCTCAACCTGCTGTCCCACGGAGCGACGGACACGTGCTGAATCTTGTCTCAGCCAGGGGTTCAGGGAGGCTTCAGTCATGGTCCCAGTTGCACCTGGAAGAGCTGGGAGAGGCTGAGTTGCCGTCCGCTGTGCTGGGCCAGGCTGAATGGGTTCACTCCCTGGAGGGCAGTGGGTGTTTGTCTTCTTACCTCTTTGCCTTGGTGCTTGCATCTGGTTTAAGCGAGCTTGCAGGTCATCATCAGAGGTTCATGTGGACTTCATATATCTGGAGATGTCTCCTGCCATTGGCCAGTGACTCATGGCAGTGGGGGATTCCTCCTGTCCACGGGACACTTTCCAAAGCAGCAGTCCAAAATCCAAGGAATGCTGGATGCATCTGCGCTGTGGCCGCAGCCCATGTCACGTTGACGTTGATTATTTTTCTCTGCTGACATGGGGAAGTCCAACAGGCCACAACAACTCCCACCCAATGTGATGGAGGCCAGAAGAACACCCAGAAGGCCCAGGAGAGAGGCTGGGTGTCCTATAGCAGTGACCCAATGTGTGGGTCTTGGATCTCTGCTTTAAAGGCAGGAGGTTTGAAACCTAGATTGAGGGAAATGCCAAAATTTGCAAATGATTGCTGCTCTGCTTGGCTCGCACTCAGTTCTTATCTCAGCTGCCTGATTCCTCCTCATCATCTGGAGGCAAAAGGTTCGTGTCTCTGGTGCACGGAGCCGCTCCAGTCCAGGTCTGGTTTGGCTCTTCCAGGTGAGTAGGATGGCTCTGTATCAACCCTACCGGTGCCTGGTCCCACCACCATGAGCCACTCCTGTTTGATCATCCTTTTTTTGGGGGGAAATAGAGCACATGAAATGCTGTTGACCACCATGTGAAAGGGTTCTGCAGCCCCCTTTCCCCCCTCTTGTGTTTTTACCATGGGTCTTATGCTTTATACGCACGTGGGAAACGCGTCCGTGCGCTCAAGCGCACATGCAGGGGACACAAATGTCCAAGCAGTTAATGTGCGGTGACCTAACTAGAGGTGTCTCACCAGAAGAACTGATCATGGGAATTCAAGTAATTTTGTCTCCTGACCATTTTTTAATCCAAGATTTTCCTTTCTGTGTAAACAGCTACTTTAACCTTTCACTCGTCTCGAATGGAAAAACAACGCGTGAACACACACACACACACACGGACGTGCCCACGCCGGCAAACCCCCTCCACGATGGTCTGCCGCTTGGGTGTTGCGACACAAACCAGACGCTGGCGGTTAAGCAAGTGCACGGCAAAGCTGCGAAAGGGAGGAAAGTGCTGCCTGAGAGGGCTGCCAGCACCAACACCCTTCCCCGCGCCCCTTCCCCTGCACCTGCCCGCTGCAGCACCTCGCTCCTTCTTTCCTCACTGGGACCGTCCTTTGGCTCTTTTTCTCCTCTACCCAGGTACCGATTTACATAACAAAACCGTTCTTGAGGTGTCCACCTTTCCAGAACATTGGGTTGAATTTGGGTTCAATGGCTCCAGGAGGCAGAAAGTGCTGCTGAATTTCATTTCTTGCTTGAACAAAAGAGACTAAATCTTCTCATGCCCTTTCCCCCTGGCAGGAGCCATCAGACGCGGACGATGCCTCTCTGCATTTGCACGGGGGGCTTTTTTCCCTGGTGTGATAGCTGTTGGTGTGAGCCCTGCCTCAGATTTTTCCTCCCCCCGTCCCTGAATCCTGCCCCCCTCTCATCCTTTTCCTCTCTCCTCCTTTTAACATTCAGTCTTCCCATCCCCAGCTTGTCCATGACCACAACTCCCACTCTCCACCTCCATTTCCCACCCCTTCATCACTCTTTCTGCGTCGTGTTTGCACAGCCCCTTCCTCAGTAGAATCTCAGTCTTTGCTCATAAACTTTGACGTTAGTTCAGTCTATGTACTAAATCATGATAAATGTCCCTGATTTAATAACTTTCTTCTGCTGATTCTCAACAAAGATTTTTCTCCTTGTCCGAGGAGAAATGAAAAAAAATGCAGATTTTTCTCTTTTTTATTTTTTTGAGGGGAGGAAGCAATCTTTTAAGGTTATAAGCAAATGAAAAAAGAACTATCGAAATCAAATGCTTCACAGCAATCTATTTCCTATGATTGCAATTTGCCAGAATAGGCCTGGGTGTGCAAACATTTCCACCCCCTGCCCATCCTCTGACAGGCAGGTTGCGCTGAGGGCTTTTGGTGATGGCAGAGAAGGGACACTGCCAGGAGGGACCCACGGGTGCGCGGGGTCCCGTGGATGCCACCTCCACTGGTGACACAGCCTCTCCATGGGTCTCCAAGGGTGAAGGCTCATGAGTAAAATAAATACAGCCCTGCACCTCTCTGTGCCTTGGTCTACCTTTTCCCAAGAGTGAGTGATGATTTCCGCCTTCTGATCTATGGAGGAAAAGCGTTGCAGAAGAACTAAATACACTTCCCCTCCCTTCTACTGCTTTTTTAGTGATGGCAAAATGGAAAATCATCCCATACAGGAATGCTCAGATTTTTTTTCAGCAAGGATTTATCTTTTCTCAGAGGGAAGAGAAGAGTGTTTTTCCTTTTCTCTGAAGAATTATACCTCATAAAGAAGAAGTCTTATTACTGAAATCTTTTTTTTTTTTTTTTTCATGACTTTTGAAACCAAAACCCTCCCACAGTTTCTACTCTGAAACCCTGTTTCTGAAATTTTTAATTTCAGAAAAAGGGCTTTGGATAAATATTCACCTAAAAACATTGAGACAGGTTCGATTTGAAGGCGGTAAAGTGGGAGCTACTTTGAAATTCTGAAAATGTTAACGGGTGCATTTTTGTAGCCCTAGAGGTGCCCGGAGTGTTGGCTCCGCCGTTGCCCTGCGCAGCTGCCCAGAGAAGGTGCATCCATCCTTCCTTCCACACACATCCTTCCTGCAGACCGACTCACCTCGCCAAGCAAACTAACACCTTTCTCCTGGAGGAAGCTACTTCTGAATTAATTCTCCGTGATAACGAGAAGGCCCTTGTTACTAAACAATTTCCATTAATTCCCTCTTCCTGAGGCATTGGCAAACGAGATGCTTTTTGTATGGATCAAGAGGGAAAACAGGGGAAGAAACTGCCAATCAGCGGTATTTTGTTGGAGCCTTGGAAGCTCTACAGAAGGATGCCTCCGGTGCCAGTGATTTTTGCTCCAGAGCTGTTTCTTGCCCCGGGTGGATTCTTATTTTAGTTAAACAGAAAAGAAGCAATTTCCAGAAAGCTTCAACAGGGCTCAAGCACCTGCGAGCTCCTGAGAGCCTTTTGACAATGCTGTCAGCATTTATTTAATCAGATGAATAAGGGCAGCTCATTGAATACTCTCTCTGGGTGTGTCTCACTTATTTTTAACCGGATGAGTAAGGGCAGCTCATTGAAAACTCTTTCCGAGTGTGTCTCATTCCAACTACTTACCCCTGGGAACGGCGCCCGCTGCCCAGCGATGGGTCCTGCCTTGCAGGGCAGAAGTGATGCTTGAGGACGCCTCACCCAGCCCTTTTCTCCGCTGATAAACTGCCCAACAGGCAGAGTCCCCGCTTCCTATCAGCCTGGGCTGAGGCGGGATGGACAGGACCTGCTCAAGGGTCTGCATGGAGCTCCAGCTCTGTGCGTGGTTTCGCTACCACGGGCAAGGTCCGGGTCTGTTTCCCCTTTGACAGGATTGCAGCTCACCAGAGAGAGGTGGACTCCACTGATTGCACAGCCCAGATCTTATTTTGCCTCTTGGCATCTCTTCCCATTTGCTTTTCCTTCCTCTAATTAAAGCTTCCAGACTATGGAGCTTTTCAAGGCACAAAGCAAGGAGAGAGGCACTTCTCACGCGGGCGGCTTCCTTCATGCCGGGAACAATTTCTCATTGGGGTGTCCCAGGGATGCCCTGGCTGAAAAGGGCATGTTTGAGGGAAGCAGTTCCATGTGAATGCAGCATTTGTTTGCCAGGGTCGTGGCAAACGGCTGCAGTTTACGCTGTTTCAGTCTTTATTTTTTTTTTAAAAAAAAAAGAAAAAAGAAAAAAGGAAAAAAGCCTTTTAAATCTGGAAGGGATGCCAGTATTTACTGAAATTCTCATGATGTCAATCCACAGAGATTCAGATTTCCTTTTCCCCTTTTGCCACCGGAAACTGAGAGAGTGTCCCTGGGAGACGCGGAGTGCGTAACGTGCCTTTACAAATCGGGGAGGTTGACCTACGGAGTGTGCCATCCTGTGACCCCGAGCAGGACGGCTGCTGGCTCCAAGCAGTGGAAACACCGCTGCTCTGGGGAGCTCAGCCGCCTGAACATCACCCCGGTAGCCGGGAAGGAGGACGGGGAGATGAGAACCAAAGGTTCAAGGCCAAAGGACAAGCCACTCTGTGTGTGCACAGGCATAAACCAACAGGCTCCAAAGCCAGCCTGTAGATGTCTGTACTATTCCCTTGACGATTCTCATTAGGAGTTGGGCTAAACAGAAATCCCCCCCCCCCCCCCCCCCCCCCAGTTTTCTGCTTGGTGTCAGGCATCCCCCTATTTCTAGCATCCTCTCACAGTTTCCTGCAAGGAATTTACTGCTGTGATTAGGAAAAGCCATCAAAATTCCAAGGGGAAAGGACAAGAATTGGCTGGAGACCACATGGGGATGGATATTGAGACTCTGGGAAGGAGTCTTTCCTTGCTCGATGCCACCTTGCTATCTTCTCCCAGCTCATCCTTCCTTATTCTGGTCTGCTCTGGCCTCTCTCTCCCCCTTCACCCCAGCTCTGCGGATGCCCCTTTCTCCAAAATCGCGTGGCCTCCGCCGCACAGAAGGCAGTGCCGCAGGGCGGTTGTTTTCCACCGCTGGAAACCCAACGCACGCGGAGCCAACGGTCACCACAAGCCCGTGGAGGCACCGGCTCCAAGGTGGGCAGCTGCTCCCCGAAACGCTCCCGATCTCCCGCAGCAGCAGCCAGCGAGTCCCCGCGCTGCAGGGGCCGTCCCTGGCTTCTCGCAGGGACACAGCCGAAAAAACCAAACATCAACAATAACCCGAACCCGGCAAAGCCCGGAGGTGCCACTTGAGAGGCAGAGTAGCTGGTGGAGTTCAGCAGAATATTCTCGGGTAACGGCAAGGTTAGTTGCTCCCCGGGGGCAGGTGGGTTTGCTTACTTACTATTAGTTTCATACTAGAAAAACATTTACTGGAATTTTTAGTGAATTATGCTCAGATGTGCCTGTGGTCAGTCCCACGTCTCACCGAGTTGGTGTTACCACGGCATAAAGGAAAACAAGGTTTCCAGGGCTTCCTTTGGTCAATAAAAAAAAAGCCATAAATGAAATATATGGAGCAAAACTGATAAGTGGGGAGGAATGACAGCTTTGTTCGCTGACCCGACTTTCATTTTTCCTCCTCCCTCTCTACCTTTTCTTTCAGAGGCGAGGGAAAGGCTGACACCCCTCTCCATGGCTGGTAAAGCCTGCCGCGTTGTATGTAAGCCCTGGAGATTTAGACGTGTGTCCCCCCCCCCGCCGTTCGAAGCTGATGTCCCCGCGGCTGTTTGAGATCAGGACGGGCTGCTCCGAAGCCAGAGGAATTTCACAGGTGTGAGGCAACAGGTCATCGAGTTTCCACCCGGGCTGGTGGGTGGTTAGCCATCGCTTTGAGCAACAGGATCGATGGATTTATAGCCTGCCTACCGCAGCGGGGCCCCAACCCAGATGAAGTTTCTCGAAGCGGGTGTGAAACAGATAAATAAAAAAGAAACATGCTACGCTGGATCAGTCTGGTCACAAGCACCCACCACAAATTCGGTGTGGAAATAAAGCACTTTTCATTTTTCCAGCGGCGAGAGCAATTAACTATTAGAACATAATGCTCTGAGGACCGTGGTCGTATCCTGTGCTTGGTCCAACTGGAAGCCTTCCTGGCAGATACGCCTTGCCGGAGCGCGAGGTCTCCGAGGGGCTATCGGCTGCCTTAGGAAGGTTAATCCAGTGGTCTGTCAGCTGTAAAACTTGTGATGGGAGATGACTCCAGGTGCACAGCACGGGGAGAAATACTTCAAGGTCCTGCCTACCCGGTGGTAGGGTTAACTCCTGAATTGCCACAAAATTCAAGATCCAAAGTTTGAGACTTGGGATCTAATTTTTTTTAATTTTATTA
>JMFS01020264.1:0-14547 GCA_000699545.1 Podiceps cristatus
CCAAGTGCAGGTAGTCTGACGTTGCCATCTGTATGTCTATATAAACAGGTTTCTATATATCTTTCTTTTTTGTTACTGTTTTCCAATAAAGGTATGGACTCAAGACTTCTTTTAGATTACTAATAAATGACAGTAGAAAACAACACCTTGTGATCAGCTAATTCTTCAAACCACAAGTTATTTCAAATATGCCTGAGTCAGCTTTTTACGGGTCATCTCATCGTGTGTTCCTGTGTATAACTTCCTGCTGCATCCTCCTTTACGAGGTTGCAGAAAGGGTCTGGAGAAGACTATTGCAGAGAAGGGGATGTTTGTACGTTAAACTTTCTTTCTACTGGATGATCTTAATCTTTATGCACTTATCATTGAGGTATTTCCATTCAAAGTTAGTCATTGGGCATGTCTAAACAGATTAAAATGTTATGCCCTTCCTGATTTGCCCCCCCCCCCGGACCTTCCCCCCTTCAGTATGCTAGTGCTGACTCAGAGGACAGCTACAATGCAATTAAAGTATGAATGAAGCTTTGTTTTACAGACCTGAATTAGATTTAAAATACCTAGCTAGGGTATTATTCCCACTGTGTGAGCTAGCATCTGCTTATTTTTCTGCAGCTTCATCTGATCTGCTAAAGCTATGCTGTTGCTAGTAATACTTTGTTGTCTGTGGTTTTTAGACCACCATATGGGTATGCCAGCTCTTGATGGGTTTGAGTTTTTGCAGCACAACACAGTAACAGCATGGGAGAGAGACTGTGTACAATTGTAACGGCTACAATTTCTGGACATGGATGTTCCCAGGGAACATTTACTTACAAGTATAGTCGAGCTCCTCTGTATGAACTGAAACAGGAGTAGTCAGTTCTACTGAGTGAAAAAAAACCAAGGCAGGTTTCAGTATAATTCTGCAAATTTCACTTACAGGTGGGATTTTCTTTTCACTGATCATTACCTAGCAGTGGCCAGCCAAGACAGAGGGCATTTGCAACCCTTTCCAGCATCTGAAGATGACCTCCGTTACCTATTCAGAAGAGGTCAATGACTAGATCTTCATTATGACATATAGCTGATCTTTATTGACTTGCGATTAAGGCCTATGCTAAGAGCCTTTCAATGTATGGGAAAAGTCTACATTACATTGTGGTTCAATCCAAGGCCTTTTCCTCAAATTTTATGATGTATCAGCAAGGTGTTGAAATAAGGAAGCTGGCAAGTATGTGCCTCCACAGGGACCTGGCAGGCACTGGAGTGGCTACTTCTAGCAGAGACCAGTGCAAGCTTTGTTTAAGGGTGAAGTCAAGCAAATTTAACAGCCTGGCTAATTGCTGCTTCTCTTTCCAAGTCAAGCTGGTGTCATGGGGAGCAGTGCTTCTCAGGGTGACGCTGTGGTTTGGGTTGCAGGGACTCGGGAGGAGGCTGTGTTTAAATGCCCGCTCCTTCCTCCCCTGTGGGAAAGGGGATGTGTTGGAGGGGCTGTCCCAGGGTTCCTCCTGCAAGCACTAGCTGTGTATGTTTTAGTCAACATGGTTCAGGGCTAACCTGTTCAATTCTGAACTGGAACAGAAGCATCTGCTTATGTAGCTACTTCCTGTTCTCAAGCGAAAAGGGAAATATCAAGGTACTGCTTGAGACCAAGTACCTACCAGAACACTTCTGTTTAACCCTGGTTTGACTTGAGGAAGCTTAAATCATCAGATCACTGATGGAAATAGAGGTAGCATCTAATGGTCCCACTCTCAAACCTTACTTTCTCTGGCACATTGGCCTTGTTCTTTGTGGTTGATCTCGGAACTGTGCCTGCCAAGCCTCTGAGGATGTGGAAGGAACTTGTAATGCTAACTAGGAAGTGGTGTAGCCCAGACATAAGGTACTGTGGTAACTGGCAGCGGTTCCGGGTGGAAATGTGGGCTCAGACCTAGTCTGAAGACCTGCTGTGTCCTTGCTCAATAAATATTGAGACTTAAAGTGAAAATGTCTATTAGTACTGCCCTTTTTTAAGGGTACATGTCATGTTCAAAGAGACTCTGCAAACGAGGTATATGCAGTTTACAAGTATAAAGCAATTATTTTTGGCCCATGTACACAAGATTGCTAGGATGTAGTGACCTACCAGCCTACGTGTGCCCGCACTTAAGTGAGACATCTAAAGAGCCTTTGCTGGCCAGGCAGGCATCGGTCAGGAGGAGAAAGATTGATCTTTGCTGCTCCCTGGTATAAATCCTCTGTGCCAACACTCGCTGAAGCCACTGACACCACCAAAGCTGTCTGACTTGCTGCTTTTTTCCTTTAGGATGTCACACCTTTCAGTACTGGTAACTTTTCTTTTGAATCTTTGAGCTACTAATGATCCTACTTCTCTTTGAAATTTCACCTTTCTTATCTTGCATAGCTCTGCACTGGACCTTTTCTTACAGTGCTCTCAACTTACCTGTTTCCTTAGTAATTTGAATCAAGGATATACAGATGCACCTTATCATGGCTGGGCCTTGAATCCCTGAAAGAGTTGAGAGAAGTGGATGAGGAGAAAGGTGACAGGAGAGAGATGGTTACACAGTCTTTCTGGAAAATGAGTCTGACTTGTAGCTGGAAAACGTAGACCTGCAGTCTATTAAATAAGGTGGTGGTTTCCTTTGCTGAAAGGAAGTTGAAGAATATTAAAGCATTTCTCTGTGACGGCCAGAGTTTAGTTACACTCTTCTACAATAAAATTATAACTTGTAATCTATTAGACAAAACCCCAAACACTGGTTCCAGAAATGTCACACTGAATCAGTGCTGTTTGTGTATAGTGTGAAGGAAGGTATCTGGTGTGTGACCAGAAAGATGTTCTATTTTTACGTTCTTTTTCTCTCTGGTGAACTCCCACACAAGTTTATTGTAAACGTGGAAGTGTATATATAAATAAGAGCTTTTGCATTAGTGTCATACAAAGACTTTTGTTCTTTCTAGCCTTTCTTTTGTTTACTAACCCAAGTTATCTAGGTAAACAAAATGTTTGTTTTAGGGTTGTAGTTTTTACCTTCTTGATTTCAAAACTCTTATACAATGACAATTGGATTAAAAATTGACTCTGATGCTTGCTTCTCTTGTACTCTTATTTTTTTAGTAACTGTCCTGAAATCTGCATTATGAATCAATAGTGCCTGTAAACTCTAGATGGAGTAAATAGATTTAGTAGAATTACTGATGTACTTTGGTAAGCAGCATGTGAATGTTGGTGTAAGAAAGACTAGGAGAGGTCCCTGAAGTCATACTAACACAGCTAGGATAAAATTTCAAGGTGTTTGTGTTCTGCTACTGTTTGTTTTGGTAAAGAACAACAAAATGAGAACCTGAATTAGAATGCTGAATGATGTGAGCAGGAAAAATAAATTTGAGTGAATTGTTGCTTAATATATTAGAAAGAACCAGTATGAGGAGCAGATGACATGGTGACTAAATTGGAACCAAACTTATTCAAAGAAAATTGAAGTGGTTTAGGAAATTGATAGAAATTGGAGTCTGCCAAATACCTTGAGGCATAGGGTCTGGTGTGCTTCAACCTCATCAGCCCAACTTGCCCTAGTATGTGGTGTGTGGGTGGGAGCTTCATTTTTTGTTTGCTGTTCATAGCGCTATTTGGGAAATGGGGCCCACTCTTATCCTGCTGCTGCTCAGCTGTTCAGACTCATGAATTCCTGAGTCATTTTTATCAAGTGTCTGTCTAACCCACTATTAAAAAATTCTGATGAGGAAAGATCTGCTGTCTGCATAGTTAGTCCTTCCTAGTTTAACTTTGCCCATGAATTTTTTCCCCAAGTACTACACTGATCTGTTTCCATATTATTCAAGCCAGTAGCGATTATTCTGTACCCCATGGATATGACAATGTATTTTTGCTGGTGTGTGTTTTTATTTTCCCACAGAAAGTCTCTAGCATCTGAAGATGTTTCTGTCATCCTTCCTTGCTTCTAACTGCTCATTTTACGTTCTGAAATACTCTCCAACTGGTGATTTACACCGGTATGCAGATACTGCAGAGCAGTTGATTCACACAAGACTTGAACTATGTTCTTAGTGAAGAAATCTTAAAAGATAAACTGTAGTTTAAGTAGAGGATTGGAACAATGAGTTCTTAAGGTCGCTGTTTATAGACCAAAATCAGTGATCAGCAGGCCAAATCTTCCCAATCCATACAATTTCACATTTAAATTAAATGTGGTTGTAGTTTCTTATGAAAAAGAAAACATTGTAGTTGGTAAACCACCTCATCCTCATGTTAAAAGGCATGCAGAGGCTTCTTGCTTTTGGTATGAAGTCTTTTCTGTCCAGAGCTTTGTCTCTTTATAGAACTGCAGCTAAACTGAACCTGAATCCACTGAAGTTGTGGATGGATGAGCAAAATTACAGCTATTTTAGGATCCTCTGTTGTTACACAAAAAATAAAGAGCTGTTGAAATTCCTGAAGTGAACATAAATTATCACCATAGCCTCTTGCTGGTGATATTCAATATCTTGGTAGCAGATGTGTTGCATGTATGTGTTGTGCCCTTGCACTTTAAAAGCAGAGCGAACTGGCATACAATTTCCCTTTTTTACTCATCTTCTGCCCATCCTGGGGCAAGACTGATGTCCCCTCCAGTTCTTGGTACATGCAAGAAAAGTATAATGGGAAGTTTTTATATCAGAAGAACTGTTTTCATCAGTTCAATACTTTCCATTGACTTCCATTACTTTCAGCTACTATTGTATTTCAATTTGATTTAATGTGTTGAAAACTAATAGTAATCTTCCATTCCAGACAGTGTTCAATAGAAAATTTAAAACTGTTATTGCTGAAAAATGAAGGATCTAACTATCTTTACACAGAACTACTTATATGTAGACAGCAGATACGGTATTCACTTCTAGAATTTTTTTTCTAGGATTTTTTTCCTACAAGTTTTAATTCTGAACAGTTTTCTATTGTGAATGCTTTTTGATTTTTTTTTTCCCCTGCCATCTTCCCCCATGTAATCATAAACTTATCTATGAATGTTTCTTGTATGGTCTAGCTAGTTCTCTGTATTGTGTAGGATGTGGCGGATGAGGTTTTAGTAAGCCAACGAGTTCCACATCTTCCCCTTCAAAAATTAGGGTTTTGGTGTTTAACAGTGTGACATCCTATATCCCACTTGATTCAAATACCCATCTGTGTTTGTGTCTTTCTCGTGTACATAGACCTTGACCTTCTTTTATGCAACATCATTTGAAGTTTTTATTCCTGGATCATTTTTATAGGCTGTTACCAAAACTGTTATCAGTGTTGGCAGAATAATAAACATCTCTAACTGCAAATTAGAACTTGGGCTTCTTGTGACCATCTCCTCTTTGTGACTGGTTTAGCACTGGAGAATCTATTGAGGTGGAGAACAGAAGTTATTTCTGTTAGTGCCTTTAACACCTTGCAACAATATCTGGAAAGAAGAGAGGCGAGAATTCAATTGTCCAATAGTTCAGTTTCATGAGCATTTTAAGCCTATGATTCTTCCAGGTTACTTTCACTAGATTTAGGCAAAACTCTTTCCATCATGATCAAGGACAGGACAAGGGGCAACGGGCACAAACTGGAACACAGGAAGCTCCGTTTGAACATGAGGAAAAAGTCTTTCCTGTGCGGGTGACAGAGCCCTGGCACAGGCTGCCCAGAGAGGTGTGGGGTCTCCTCTCTGGAGATGTTCAAACCCGCCTGGACGCGTTCCTGTGCCACCTGTTCTGGGTGACCCTGCTCTAGCAGGGGGCTGGCAGAGATGGTCTCCAGAGGTCCCTGCCAGCCCCTACCCTTCTGTGATTCCGTGATGATCTGCTAAAAAGAGATTAAATACTAGTAAGTCCAGAATGAGAAATAAATATTTTGAAAGAGTTTGTAAGAGTTTTAGGTATTTTCCTACAGAAAACTATGTTGATTCAACAGAACTGACCTACATTGCCCAAAGTTACAGCATTGTTTTCACAGAATCCTAAAAAAAAAAAAAGTTTGTGTAGACCACTAGATGCTAAATAATCTTTAAGTTAGTGATCGGTAGGCTTTGATTCATGATGAGTTGAAATAAGGTCACTGAATTCATCTTATTGGAACTGAGCAGCCGAGGACAAAAGTTAAGCCGTTGTCTGGCCTGTTTTCTGTAGTGGTGCTATATCAGCAAAGATCCTGAGTCAGACCATGGTCAAGAATAAAACCCTCAGAAATGAATTTCTGGCTGTGAATTTGTCTTGCGTCCATTCCCATGCCCTCAAGTCCATCTGGGATGAATCTTCCGGCTTTGACTATAAACAAACCGTTAATTTGTGTCATAGGATTGGACTTGAACGGAGTGATGCTGCCGCATTTCTGTTCTGCAGTCAGCTGTAACTGATTTGTATAGGAAAACACTTGAAAAAGCCTGTGAACTTTGGGAGGGAAGGGGTATGAGGAGGAGAATGCTCGAGAGTCTGACTTGCCAGGAAGACCTCTCCTTATCTCTTCTTCCCTTCTCCTACCCTATCATGTTTATATTTTAGGTATTAAAATCACTAAAATCTTCATGCATGGGTATGGGTTGATAGTCATATTTTCTGAGGAAACTACAGTTTACCTGCGTCTTTGGGTGTTTTAACCAGTAGTAGCTGGTAGGATAGGCCCAGTCTGGTGGTGTTCTGTGTTTTCCTCTCCTCCCTCATGCAGCTGACGTTAAGAGGCGGGCACACTCAAGAGCTGCTCACCTTTGCTATTAGGAAACAATTATAAATCTATTTGTTTATCCTGGATTCTGTGTAATGGGTTTTTTTAGGCCAGCAGTTATCTAACATCTGTCTGCTTGAGGAGAAGGTGCCTAAAGCATCCTGTAACAGCAGGAGTGGATAAGGTTGTCTAGGTAGTGGTGTCCCTGCTCACTGCAGGGGGGTTGGACTAGATGACCGCTAGTGGTCCCTTCCAACCCAAAACATTCTATGATTCTATGATAAGAGACTAGTCCTGATACTAGTAGTATCATCCTAATGGTTTGAATCTAGTGGATTGACAGGATGCATCTGATGGTAGAAATAAATGAGTTATTACCCTAAACCATACTGGATAAGGAGTTTAAAGATTGTTGTTGCAAAACCAGACGTCACTCTTGCCAAATAAAACATTGCTATAGCCATCAAGCATTCATCCTCCTAGGGTAGAGCTAGGCTTGTTTGGATAGGCAGCACACTAGGAACAATTTTACCACTTCTAGCACTCAGTCCTCCTGCCCTACGAGGTGTGGTGTTTACAGAGCAATGTCATGCTCCAAGTTCGCAGGAGCATGAAGTGAAGGGAACTTATTTACTAAACAAGGTCAACCAGCTCCAGCGGTGTCCTCAGTAAGTGAGTAGTCATCCTTCTTTTTGGTAGGTCACTAGCTAGCCTTAACCTTCAAAATGTTTTACAATGTATCACAGGCATATTAATGCAGGAAAATAGACATCTCCATCCTACAGGACATTTTTTGTTCTTATGTGCCTAGTAACTTGTTGTACCTGTCAGCAAAGGATTGCTGAGACAATGGGAGTGCATCTCTTAGCAAAGCCTCTCCTCTCTGCAAAACCCCCTTAAGAGCAATTTTTTTGCCTCATCTTTAGGTTGCTGGTGATACATGATGGTACATAAAATATCTAAAAAGTGAGAGTTTCCAATAAACAGAGACAATGATTATTTGATAGTAATATTAATTCCTTTATGTACCATCAAATGCATCTCAGTCTGTTAATAGCTTCTTTAAAATAATTTTCTGTTGCACAAGGTGTCACAATTCATAGAAATGCTCGAATAGGAATGGAGGAAGAAAGTAGTAATATAAATAATGGACGGTTATCACGTTGTTGAAGGTGGTTGGTTACTTTAGCATTCAAGCCTGTACTATAACTCTTATCAATTGCACAAACCAATGAAACTGTTCATTCTTTGGAGGAGATCCCAGCTAGTCTTCATGGATGTATAAACATTGGTCCCCAGAAAGAAGGAAAGCAATTTCAAAAAAAAAAAAAAAAAGGTATATAATTGTTGGCAGCATAAGTGAAATTATTGTTGTATCATTTATGAGCGTGGCAAGCTATTTGTCATGGTTATACTGCTGAGTAAGTGAGGACATGAGCAGGTGCTGAGTTTTGGAAGACCACGTAAGATGGAGGGAGCCAGGTCTGGTGCAGTCTTATTCCTGTGGCCCTTTGGGAATGTTTTCTAGAGTGAACTGGCCCCTGTGGATCACATTGGTGTTGTCTGGGAGGCAGCTAGGTGGAGTGATCGGGGAAAAGATAAAAAAGTAGGCCAGGGAGTGGGCTAAAACTAAGCAGCATAGAAGAGCAGGAGTTGGGTGTTTCAGCTCACTCGCTCCCAGGGGTCTGTTTCATCTCCATTATCTAGCAGATGTCACAGCAACCTAGAGCTGCTGAGAGACATGCTCAAATGCTGCTCCTTTGCTGAAGCAGCTGTGGAAGAAGCTGGGTGGCATTGGAGATTTATTTACAAGGATGCCGAATGTCCAGAGAGTATTTTGAGTTTGCTGTTTTAGGAGTCTTGCAGGGCTGCACCCACACCTACTTCTGTCTTCAAAATAGCTTTGTTTCCAAAGCCTGTGGTATACCTGCTTAAGTTTTTTCTTCCATGCATCTACAAAATATCACTCTCTAGAGGTTTTTCTGTTCAGGTGCTGTTTTGGTGGAAGGGTACTGGAATTGTAACTGATGCCTGGCCGGCTCCAAGTGACTAGCTTGTGAACCATCAAGAGTGAGCTCCATGCGGATGGCGCATCTGTCATTGTGGGATGGCTTTTCTTTGGTGAAGGATTATAGGTTACAGCTTGTACCTTACTACTTCTAGGCACCAGAAGACACACCTTAAGTGTAGATGCAAGAGAGGAAAATGCCTGAAGGTGCTTGTTGCTGTCACGCTTTACTAAACAAAGAGATGCGTTTGTGGTTAAGCTGTAATAAGTGGTTGAGACCTAGCTGGAGAGTGAAGTTCATGAGTATTCATTACCTGTCCTTGTAGTGATTTTATATTTCTTTCTTACGGCTTCTCTCTTGGTTCCTTAACCGTCAATGAAAAAATCATGGCTTCTGCTTTGTCTAGATGTTCTGTGGAATGAAAGCTTCTATTTCAAACCTTTGCTGAATTGTACGGGTAAAATTGATCTTGTACTCTAGGAATAAGAGTTGAAGTGCTTGGTCTTTCATCTCTAATGTAAAACTTGTAATGGTTTTCAGTTATCAAATAATTGGCTCTCATAGTCAAATGTTTGCTTGAGGGTGTTTTGCATTACCATTTCTAATCTAGCTTGGACAAAATGAATGCTTTCCATATATTACCGGCTTTTATTGCATAATAAAAATAAAAACTTTTCTCTTTTTCTGAAAGGTTTATAACAAAAAGAAAAAGGAAACATGGGGAGTCTGTATCTTTATTGTAGCAGTTGATCTGGATGAAATGACATTCACTTTCACAGAGCTCCTGAAAAGTATAGGCATAAGGTGAGTGCATTTCAAAGTATGTGAACTTAGATTTCAGCAATTAACTAGTCAACATTTTTATAAAGAGAATGTTTTTAAAGCATTGTGAATCTTTGAGTATATCAGGCTAGGTGAATATTACTTATGGGAATTCTCTATTTCTGTAAACTAGGAGTCTTGCAATCATATTTTAGTTGAGGGAGCAACGATACTTGTTTGATTCAACTGTGATTGGCATTGAATGTATCACACAGCTGATTCTTGTTCTTGCTCAACCTAAAGTCTTCATCAATTTAACTTGGTATAAATTACAGTGAAAATATTTTCATTTCTTCCCCTGTATCAAGATTTTCTATAAAACCTTTTTGTCCAACATTAGGCATAGACTAAATCAAGAAGTGGAAAAAAAATGTTACTCTTCAAATGGTTTGCCAGTATGCTGCTCTTTTTCAAATGTTTTAATACCGATCTAAATTTTGTATTTATGTATAAAATTGCTTTTTGCTAGGTGATTGTTACTGTTATGTTGTATATGCAGTAAATTCTTAACACAGAAATTAAGATTATAGGACGATATCTGCTTTTAAGGTAAATTTAGGTGGTAACAGCAATAGGCATACCTTGTGTTAGATTTATTCGAGGAAAGAATTCCAGTGCTGTCTGCCTAATAATGGTGCGAAAGCATGTGCAGGAGCAGAGCCTTTGTATGCTCTAGGGCAGGAGGATATGGCATAACACATGGCACGTTGTGGCAGTAGCCCCAGGCTTGGGCCAGAATATCCTTTTCCCGGAAGTCATCTGTTATGGTTGGATGTCTTCATGCCTCTTCTACCTTACATCATCTCCCAGAGCAGCGGTCAGGTCCTATGTTTTGACTTAATCTCTTCAGTCTTGACTGATTTGGAACCACATGGATGAAATCTAATTGTTCAGCGATGTTCAGTGTGTTCCACCTGAGTACAGACCAACTTGTGCTGCAAACTGAAAGTCTTCTTCCCTTAGGGTTTCAAAGAGTAAGATACTACTCTTCTGATTTTGATTTTAGCAATTCTCAATTGCTCTTTAGCCCTGTTGTTTTTTTGTCAGCTATAAGGTCAAACTGGCAGAGATTTCTACCAGTTGTCTTATCCTCTAGAGCCACACAGATACACTGGAAAGATTTTTCATTACACAGTAAAAGAATTCCTAAATGAACTTCTGACTGGTTTTATATTCTGGGTTGGTTTGTTTGTTTGGGTTTGGTGTTTTTTTGTGTTTTGTTTTTTTTTTTTGTTTTTTTGTTTTTTAATCTGACAAAGAGGGGGGGGCAAATCAGAATACTGTATTCTGATAAAGGATAAAAATATATTTTATACAGTGGAAATAGTTGAATATATTTGATAGCTTAGTCCTCATTAATTTCTAGCAGTCTGCTTGTTTTGGTTATGAACATAACAATAAGATGCTTTCTTGATGGCTATAATGTTACACAGATGAATAGTGACAACTTTGGTCCCTTGTGTAATAGTATTTCCAAAGAGTGAGGATGTCTCTGCCCCCAATACCTGTTGCAAGACTTGAAATTCCATATAATTCAATACATTCATCTCAGTTTTCATCCCTAGGTCTCTTTTTAGCATGGATGGAGCCAAGGTTCATCATCTTAGAGTAGTAAGAACATTTCTAGAGTAGAACTTCTGGGTAGAACAGAAGTGTCAAGAAGTCTTTGTTGGACATTTGTGGTTTTGCTGGCAGAGCAAGGAGGAAAGATATGTCTAGGTAGCAAATTCTGACTTCTAAAGGTAATATCTGTGCTATAGCCAAGAAAATTCTCTTTCTGTAGAGCCCATACTGTCAGATGCCTCTGCTGCCTAGTTGAACAGTATTCCTACATCTGGAAAATGTGAAGGTGGGGCTCGAGATAAACAAGTAGTGTTTCCCAAGGCAAGGTTCTCAGTCAGTCACTGCTAGTTGTGGTAGGAATGCACTGGAGTGTAGTGAAGTAAGGCAATGGGGTTTGGTGGGGTTGTGGGTGTGTCTCTTTTTTTTTTAAGAGCTATTTCAGGGTACTCATTCTCAGAGTTATGATAATCTGTCATTTCCCTTTTTTTTTTTTTTTTCAGTGTATGCACATTTTTTCAGTTCCTGAAGGAGGTGGATGTTAACATGGATACTGTAAGCACTAAAGTTGATAGCACTGTATCAAGGCTGAAAAAGAAATATGATGTATTACTTGCACTATACCACAAGTTTGAAAGGTAGTATACATTTTTCATTTTGAAATTATGAATTCTTTATGGCTGTCAACATTTAAGTATTTAGATTTTGCAAATTGTATATTAGAAGAGTCCATTTAAATTCTATGCGCTAATATTTACAGAACAGTGAAATTGTTAACATGCATTGAATAAACACATTTTACATTTTACTGCATAACTATTACAATCATTTGTTAATCCCCTTGTTGCAGTATGAACAATAGTAAGAGTAGCGTGACAAGTGTTGCTAGTCCCTTCGTTAAGACTGTCAATTTTTACCTGCCCACCCCTCCCCAAATCCTGATCCAAGAATTTTCTAAGGAGTTCTGAAAAAAAAAAAAAGGGGGGGGCAAATAAGATAGTCACTCTCTCCCAGATCTGGGACTGAAGGCTGCTTTTTCCAGCGTGGAGGGGCCTTGTGGAGCCTGCTCAATTAGCAGTTCTCACTTTTAATCAAGATAAACCTTCCCAAGTAGTTTAGCTGAACTTAAAATGAAAATCAAGGGGCATTCTCTTTGTACAGAATAAATTGAAAGTGCTTATGGCAGAGTGCTAAGAGCTTTCTGTGTGTAACTTGAAAATCGGGAGGTTCTCAAAGGGATGCTTTTTTGAGTTGCTGTTACTCCAAGATGGTAAGCTGCTGCACTCTATAATGTGAAGACAGAGATGATAAAGGCTTTAGATCCTTTTATAGGCTAATGTGTGCTAGCATAGATGCGTATTGGCAAGATATTCTCTGAGGCAGTTTTTAATCAGTCTGTTAAATTCTCTATAGCATTTACCAGTGTAAAACTGTTTCATGTTATTAAACATTGAAGCATCATTCCGTGATGCTGGTACTACTCGATCCTGTTACTTCAGAGCGCTGTTGTGTTTTTCACTTATAGGAGTTTGAGTCATTGTAACATTTTGCCTCCCAAACCTCAAAAGGCTCCCAGGTATCCCCTCAATGACCCTTGAAAGGGGTAGCAGATCACCCCTTGGTAGTTTATAGAATCAAGGCACAAATGTGATGTAAGTTGTATTTGTCTTTTCAAAGCCCAATCAATCACACTTACCATTAGCTTGGATAATGTGTATATCACAACATTTCTGTAAAGTTTATAGTTGCCTTAAAGCTATAAAGGTCTATGAAAGTTGGAAACAATTTGTTTTTACCCATTGAGAGTCTTTTCTGGGCTATAAAAGTGTCATTGCAGATTTACACAGGCATGTTTTGTTTTTTGTCCTTCCTCTAACTCTTCTTCACTTGCTTACTTTTATCAAAACCTGAATTGCAGTAATTGTGGGTTTTTTGGTTTTTTTTTTTTGTTTTTTTTTTTTTTTGTTTTTTTTAAATTTTTTTTTATTTTTTTCAATCAGAAGGATTTGAAATGTGGGTTTTTTCCCCCATTTTCTTTTTGAATAAATGGAATTTATTTCTTGAAATGACATGTACCTGGAATAATTAGGAAGAAACGTTATACCATGAGGCTTGTAGTGACACTGCAGAAAGAGTAACGGTTTTAAAATGTCCTTCGATAGTGTTCTGCGCAGCTGTAGTGCATACTTAGCTGTGTTTTACAAGCCACTGACTAACAATGTACATACAAATCCTGTCTTTCTGGAAGAAAACAATAACAATTTTTATTATGCCAAATTAAAATTGGTTTGCTGTGCAAGCTTTGCCATAAGCATGCAAGCAACAGCATTACTTCAGCTCTGGTGGGGCTTTAGTTGGTCTGTTTTTAATCTGTTCTCCAAGAGTCATCATTTTTTTTACATTAGAATAATGTTTTGTGAACTGGCCTGTTTTTTTTACTACATTAGAGTTGAAGATATTATACAGTTTGCTTTCAGAAAAGTGTTTACGAATTTATTTTTATTTTCTAGGACTTGTGGCCTTATTTATCTGGAACAACCTAGTAGTGAGTAAGTTTGACTTTCCTAAATTGTGTTTGCTAAGATAAGATGTAAAATATATCAGCATTTTATCTTTTAACCCATTAAGATTGACTGAAGTAATAGTATGTCATGTTTAATTTAGTTTTAGTGGGGACTTTGAATTTCAGTGAGAGATGATGAAAGCTGCAGTAGTGATATATGTATTTGATTACTTCCGCCATGAAGGCGGGTGACTCGGCATGGTGGAAACAAACATTTGGAGCGTGAGCTTCTTAGTCATAGCAACAAATGAGTGGATGAAAAGATGCCTTAGGAACTCCCAAATGAGCTTGAGGTCATCCTACGATGGGAGAATAGGGTATTAGTCAAAGGCACAAGAGAGAAAACAGCTTGTAACAGTTAAGTGAATTATCTCCATTCACTTTCTTTTCCAAGGATGATACAGCTATTTCCTGATCCTTGAATGGCTTTACAGAGGCTTGATGTTTTTTCAAATATATAGTCATAATTACGTAGGGAATGGAATGAGATAATTAATAAACTTAACTATATGGGAAATGTTGCATGTTGTCTTAAATTGTTCCATAGATTGAAGCATGTTTTCAGAAATTATAGTTTAAATTATTACAGAGCTGGTAATGCAAAGTCTGTATTTCTGTGTGTCTACAGGATTTCTGCTGAACTCAGTTCTTTACTAGTCCTAAAAAATTACTGGATTACTTTTTTGCTGGCAAAAGGTGAGTTTTGATTAAAAGACAGGTATTTTAATGAATATTGTTGAAGTGAGTTTGTGTTTTACATGTCCAGTATGAGACTAACGTCCCTACTACAAATATACATAGTATAGGCCCAGAATGTTTTGATTGCATGGCTTTTGTAACTACTTAGTAATATTTCTTTTTATGCAATTTGGCTATTCTTTTCACCGGTATTACTTCCTGTATATAAATATATATAT
>KL259601.1:5318-17518 GCA_000699545.1 Podiceps cristatus
GGATGGTTATCAGGCCAAAGTTAAGGAAAAGGGAGAGAAGATCAGCAGCTTATTGAATTCATACAGTTTATAGCAGCTTTGATCTTGCCATGTTCCCTGATGCTGAAGAGGTTAGGACCACAGCCATAAAGTGCTATTACATTTTCAGTGCACCACAGCATGTTGAGTCTGTTGTGTCACTCACACTACAGTCCTGACCACTGGATATAGAGGAGAAAAAACATGAGAACCAATCACCTTGAAATACAGCTTCTTCACAGGACAAACACCATTTAACTGTGTGCCTAGATTCACACGCTTTTAGTGAGGTTGCTCGTGCAAGTTGGAAGTTGAGCACCAGCTTTTTTAGATCAAGGCTCACAGGGCAAACTGAGCCCTGTCTAGAAAGTACAATTCTGTAATATGGTTACAGAAATGCTCCTCCCAGCTGAAGCTACACACCTCCTAGTTCCTGCTCCGGTGCAAATTCCAAGGAGTATATTGAACCACACGCACGCATCTGGGGATGAGGCAGACAAGGGGAACAGGGAGAGGAGGAAATACAGGGCAAGTCTACACTGTACAATGGAGCACAATACAGCACTGGGATGGTGGTGCTGGGAAGATGGATTGTCCTGTCCACACATGCTGAGAAGTACAAAAAATATATAATGAACTAGAAGTAGTATTATATGTAAAACTCTGACATAGCAAAATCGAGGGACAACGTCATTCTGCTGGTCACTGGCCGTACCAATTGATTCCTTAGCATGCATATAATACATAGGCTAGTAGGAGCACAGCATTTCAAGTAAACATAAGGCAAGCAGAAGGCAGTGGAGGAGAAGGGGGCACTTCCATCACAGCCCTTAGAGAGGAAAAAAAAAAAAGGATGAGGAGTGGTTGTAGTCTGTGGGTTGTTACATTTTGGGGCAAATGTAGTAATCCCTAGGAAGACAGGAAGAATTTAAACAATGACAACAACTGAGCGTCAACAAGGCCAGTTGAGAACCACGATAGAGGGTTAAATCATGTAACAAAATGGACAACTCCTGTAGCTTGCTGATGCTCTGCAGTCTTGGAAGCTGTATCCAGCACCTGAGACAGATGAAAACACACACGCCCCACAACACCGCCATTCACAATATTCATCCCAAGTGCCACGTGTCCTTCCAGCTCCCATTTGTCCCCTACATAACTTAAGGTCCTCTTTACCTCTCCAAGGGCAGGATGAAAGAGGTGACATGGGATGATGTGTCCATAGGGTCCTGTATTCCCCTCCCTGCTCCAGCCAATATGCCACCAGCTGCAGGGGACAGACCTCAGCGATGGCTCAGTACCACAAAGTGGAGCACTGAAATGAGCAGGAAGGAGACAGACCCACAGAGACCTGACCTTTTTCTCTTATTTGATTGCCATTTTTTTCCAGGAACTTGTTAAAACTGCAAATAAAATGAAGTTTCAAATGGATTTTTTGTGCCAAAATGGGAGGAGGGGAGAGGGGAAAAAAAAAAAAAAAAAAAAAAGAAAAAGAAAAAGCCCCTCTTCATAAAAAAGGGAATCATATATCCACAACTTGAAACTTGTTTTCATAAGTACTTTCAGAACAGGAAATTCATTAAATCTGATCCTTTCCCACAAAGGTCTCAATTTCAACAAAATTTTCTAATAAAAACGCTTCATGGAAACATTTGTGGCCAGCTTGCCATTCTGTTCCCAGGACATGCACCTTATGGGCCTGGAAACAAGATTGCAGTTGTAGGGAGAACATGTAAATTTTTCACTTTGGTAAGCAACAATTTTGCTTAAGGACCTTTCTCTCATCCAGCAATTGGAAATGCTCTATTTCACATTTGATTTCTGCTAGCAAAGATTTCCATACCTTCACAGAAAAAGGCTGAGGCTAGTACTTGACTGTACCTCTGCCTCCCCAGGTTCAGAAATGAGCCTTAACACTTTTATGCAATTTCACCCTTTCACCCCTCAAATGAACCAAAAGCCGCATCTAGTTCTTCCCATATCCAGTCTCTGGAGCTATTAACCATCCCCTATTGCTGTGGGCCTTCTATGCAAGTGAGACTGGTTAATCAACAGCTGCAGGTCTCTATCAGTATTCTTCTGCTCTTTGACACCCTCCCAGTGTCTTTGTCCACAGCAGCATCTGAAAGGAGTCAGGACGTACAGAGGCAACATGATCAAATGCATGCCAGGACAGGAAGGACAAAGTCACAGATATGAGAAGATGGGATTATCTGCTTGGCTGCTACTTGCTCTAAAAAAGTTGCAAAGTCCAGGGCAGTAAAATTTCCACTGAGCTTGCATTTTCTGTGATGTAACTCTCTTAAATCATTAAAAAAAGAAAGCAAACCTGCTGCTGACGAAATCCCATGTAAACTATGTCACTTGTGACTAGGCCTGTTAAGAGTCCGTTAAGACACTGAGGAGCTGGAGGCTTTTATTCAGCAAATAGATTAAGCATGTGCCTGTTTCAGCACGAAGGAAGTGCTAACACTCCTTGGGGAAGCTTTATGACCCAACTCTTCCTTTGCATGACCACCATGCCCACCAGCTTCACCTTCGCTATGTTCCAGGTGTCCCAGAAACAGAACAGAGATTACTTCTCTCTGAAGAGCTATCAGCAATAAATACAGCAAGGCAAACACACAGCTAAGTAGCCAAGATGCAGATGCACGGGGGAAGGATGGGGGGCTCTATTGCTCCACCTCTTTTGTCCTGATTGCATTAGCCATGTTCCAGCTGACACAGGGCTGTGTCCAAACAGCTGCTGTATACAAGTCACACTCCCACTGCTAATAGCACATTAGGATGGAAAGAGTTCAAAATAATTGGTCTTCATTCAAGTGCAGGATACTCTTGGGTACCGCATTCCCATTGCTTCACCTCTTCCATGTCCAAACTGCATCCCAGGCTTGGAACCAGGTGAAGTTCATTTCCACTCTGGATGCACCTGTGCTGGATGCAGGGAGTTTGGTCACTGCTTCAGTGACCACAGTGTTTATCCCAAACTGAATCACATAACATGGCTGTAAGAATGAGACCAGAGCTGAAAGAAAAAAGGGACAAGGCATTGGTTTTGATCCATTTAATTTCCCATTCCAAATCTCTTCTACAATCGGCAGAACCACCAAAGAAAATAAGCTCACATGCTTACATGCTCACTTCTCTCATGTCTTTTGGTTTATGTCAGCTTACTACTTAATACTTTAAAAAGAAAACACATTTTGAAATTATATGGATGTTTGTCAACACAGGCTTACTACTAATTTGAGAAAGACTGGGTCAGATAGAGCCTGCATTCAGCTTCCAGGTACATCTTTGGGATACATTCAGTAGTGATGTAAGCAGCAACACAACTTGATCTCAGGTAAGAAAACAGATGCAAGTGGTGAAGTATTATCACTATCCTGTTATCAGACAGGAGCTTGATACAGGGAGGAGTTTATATTAAATCACTGGAATTTTATGGACAAAGGTAGGTGGTTATAAGAAAAGACTATACTAGAGCACAAGTTATAAGAACGGATTTAGCACCAGCCTACAATGCTGCTGTATGCACCTGCTTGAGACCTCCCTTGGTATAAAGCTGGCTTAGCTGCAAACCAGCGGCCTAGAAATAACACTGGCTCCAGATACCGAGCCACTCCAACATTTACCCCCTAGATATATTCAAGCAATCTGAAGCACAGGCAATAGTTGAAGACTAAAATTTCCACTTAAACATTTTCCACTAGAAGCTGTTTGACATCAAAACATCCTGCGCCAGCTCTCAGTTGTATCCTGCTGCTCCGTTGACCACCACACACTCTCATGAAGCAGAAGAAGGGTCCATGATTAGATGTAGACCAAAACAGATTCCCACAGGGGCACCATCTCCAAATCCCCTCATTGAAGATGCTTTCCCAAAAGTTTACCTTACAGCAAGCTATTTAGACAACTGAACTAAACTGTAGCACCTTTTTCCCCGCTCCTCTCAAATAGGAAAAGCCTGTCAAACTGCTTAGGTTATTCTTTGCTGCAACAAAAGCCTGACCTGCAGTGTTGCCATGTGAGTCCTGAGAAGTCTGAACCCACCAGCTTGTCCAGCCCTGGGTCCAAGATTGCCAATTCTCTATCCTTTAGTCCCTTCTCCTGAAAGCATACACTTCACCGTGATATTTTATTAAAGGCACCTTGCCTGGAAGCTTGCTCAGGTTCCCTATCCCCAGAGCAAATCTGGGTTTTCCAGGTCAGGGATGGGAGATGAGCTTTCTACCTCACCTCTCACTGGGAACGCTGGCATCCTCAGGATTTCTCTTGGGATGACCTCCCTTTGCTCCCTGCTTCAGGACAGCAGGACCCCAAAACCTTGCCCTAAAGGCAAACAGTGCTTTGTGCCATCCATGTTCTTCCTTGCAGGATCAAGGGCCTCTCCTGCCCTGTCAGATCTAATTGGAAACAAAGGTTCAGGACCTCATTTTCCAAGGATAAGGCAAGTCACTCAATTGAAATTGCAGGATTCAGCTTAACATAGACTCTTGAGGAGACTAGAGTTTAAAGGGACAAGTATTCCCATTCAATTAGACAGGAGTGACAACCAAGGGGAGCTCTAGTTTCCCTTTTGTGGGGCTCAGCCTTGTGAACTCAGTGATGGTACAATATAGCTCTCAATGGCAAGTGCTTGTCCAAATGCTGCAAAAACTGCTCTCAAATTCAACAAATATTCCACAAGTTCAGAAAACCTGGTAGGAAATTAACTGTTGATGAAGAAATCCATGCAAATTTTCCTTCAGTTCTTTTTCTGAATCTTAGAAAGGACAAAACACTACCAAAAAAAAAGAGTATCCACACAGCTATAAATCTATGCATTTCTCAACTTCTCAGTCTAAAAACTGTACAGCCACTCTTTCTAGGAAGTACATCTAAACTTTAAGCAGCAAGATCTCATCGTGATCCAAACTGTAAACTGCAGGTGAGATCCATTTGTAAGACTAATCTATCCTAGAAATTTTTGCCAGGGCTGTAATTGTTGTGGAGTTTTGTCGACACACATTTGTTTTAAATACACTAGCAGGCAAAAGGCATAGAAATACATCTGCAATGGGAAAGGAGGGAAGCATTTGTCCAAGCAGTACTTCTTTTGCTCACTAATAAATACTCTTAAGGCAAAATAATTTTTTTCCCTCCCAGAGATATGAAAGGGCCGGGTCCAGCTCCCACTGGTCAGTGTGACCAAGTTGACCAAGAGACCAGACATGTTCCAAGTGAGCCCTGTGGAGCAGGCTCTCAGAAAAATGGGAAGCTCCCCTCGTGAACTTTCAGAAACCCTCCTGTCCCTAATAGTAGGGACACACCAGCAAAAATGCAGGCCACGACATCATTCCACCAGAGCTAGTCCCCTGGGTCCCTGCCGCGTCTTCCCCAGCAGAGAGCCAACATCCCTCCCACCTGAAGTCCTTTCTTAGCTCACAGGAAACAGATCCTCCAAGTGCCTCAGCATGAAACACCTTGGAATATGCCCCAGACGTAGGCCAAGCATGGCAGCATGGTGACAGGGCTTTAGGCGTGTTTCGGGAAGAACGTGCTAGCATTAGGCTGGCACCAACCCAACTGCCAAGTCACCCAGGGCAGCTGCCTGCCAAAGCCAGCCCTAAGGCCTCATTTCCCCACCAGTAATTTCTACAATGTTTGGGCTCCTCACTGTTTATCTTAAACCCCAGCCATTTCTGCTAATCCACTGAAGGCATGGAAGACTCCTACGACTATCGTGTTGATCAGCACAAGCTCGGCAACAGCTTCTCTGCAACTCCCTGCCTGGCACAAGCCTCCTCTTATCTGTGGGCCCTTGGCAAACAGGGCACTGCTGGCACTCTCAGGCTAGCCTTTGCCTCCACCACCTACCTCTCTGTTTATGTTACTTTCCCAACACACTTGCAAATATGATAAAGGTTAATCTGGTACAAAAGGTAAACAGGGTTACACAAAGCTGGATTTAGCAATTTAGTTTTATTGGCCACTAAGGAAGGCAATTCTTCGATGCAGGTAATGAGGAGATAGCCAAGCCAGATAAAGGATCTGTGCAATATAAACATCCTCCCAAGAGCCTGCTCCCTGCTTGCATAAGCGCTGTAATCATGAAAGCAATTCTTAATGGAGCCACTTGGCAGAGGCCCTGGTACAGCAAGCTGTGAGCCTCTCCCTAGCTGATGGACTGGCTCCAAGAGCATGTTACTACAGTGCTGCAATGGGGGAGGAGGGGGAAGAGATTGAAAGCTGGATCAAGTCTTCAAGCAGTGGCACTGGAGCAGGGCCAGGTCTCCTCTGACATGTCACCTGTGTAGTTTGGAGCAGGCCAGTTATCCCCTCTGTGCTTGACTCTGCATCTACAAATTAAAATTGATGATCCTCCCTTTGTGCCCCATCTTTCATAAGTAAACTCTTACAATAAAGGTTGTTTCTTACATATAGGTAAGTGTTTCTCACCAAAACTGTTATTGTCACTCAGAAACTTGCAATAATATTCCTGCTAATAAGTGACTTCTCATTTTCCCTGACCTTCCAATAGTTACCCTTTGCTTTAAAGAAAGAAAAATAAATCAAGATCCGAGTTTCCTGCGCCAGCATTCTGCCCTCTTTCACCTCTCTGCACCAAAACCTAGGCAGAATCCACAAGGCTGAACAGGAAACCTTTTGCACCCTGTGTTTTTTGCTGTTTGTCTTTGTTTTTTCCTTTGCTATCAAACTTAGGATGTCCCCCAAGGAGCACAGAAGTGCCAGATCGGCCTTGTTTCTCAGCAGGGAGATCGGCAGTTTCACACCTTCCCATCAAGGCGATGGCTTGGCCACCACGCAGTGGGACACAGCCCTCAGCAGGCTCAGTCCGTTGCACAGCTCCGCTTTCCCGGTATCCCCAGGACTAACACACTCAAAGCAGGATGCGGGGGGAAGCCTTGGGAGAGTCTCTGTGTCTATGTTTTCCATGAAAGGTGAAAGAAGAAAGTAAAGTTTACTTCACCCCAAAAGTCATTAACTGCAAGATAGCCCCATTCAGAGGAGCAAGTGACTGCTAGACCTTTCTCACCAGGGCAAAAGGGGTCTCGTTCCCCTAACGAACAGTACACATTTACTAGCTGCAGGACTGAATCAGAGTCTAGGCATTCACTCAAATATGCATTATGAGGATTTCCAGTGCCATACATTAAGAATTCCTCCTTGCCCGCACTCATTTAGCTTTCAGCAGGGATCTTCAGCAGATTAGCCTAGGAATTTTTCCTATCCTACGCACTCTAAATAATTGTTGATAAATTACCATATTGGGAGTAACAGTGTGATCCATTGAGAAGTATTAGACGAGAACTAGCAAGAACTGTTTTCTAGTCCGCAGCTTGCCACCGGTGAAATTCAGATGAGTAACTGCACTTTGTATGCCTTTTCTGCCCTCTGTAAAAGACAATGAAATGTACTTCTGCAAAGGCCTTGGAGATCTATGAATAGAAAGTGCTACATGATAATTCGGGGTTACTATGCAGAGCAGGATCTGCACTGGTCTACATAACTGGCCATTCACCAGCTGTATCAGAGGCCAGCAGTGTTATATTGGCCAACAAGGAATTATCTCCAGCTGGCAGGCAAAATGCATTCAGACTGACTATGCATCTGGACTTTGAGATTTTTTTTCAATAGGCAAGTTAAAACTGACCTTTTGCAGAAGTATGAATCATATCTGTAAAGATTATGGGCCTTTTCTTTCAATCTGGAGCTCAATCTTAAACCTTCTGAAGCTAACACAGCTATTTGCATCAACATCAATAAACTGTCCAGCAAGAATTCACTCACTGAGGCAGACCCACTGGCACAATAAAGGAGACAGTCTGCCTTTGTAGGACAGGGACCTATAAGACAACTGCAATTTAATTTTCCATTCCTTCCAAAAAAAACCCCAATACCTTTATCAGCATCCACGTTTCAGCCAGGACCCTGGGCTAAGGCAGTTGCTTCAATTTATATACTGAAAGGATTTACTAGCAGAGGTGATAGCACAGATATCCTCATAGTGCAAAACCTACTCAAATGCCCTTGTTTTTCTCCTTCGCCCTTTTGAAAACACCGTCAAATGACTACATGTCACAGGCTGTGAACAAGCAGTTATTTCTTCACTGAAGGTAAGAGGAAGGCTGCCAGCACCTTCGGTTTTGGTTTGGGCTTTTTTGCAGCAACCTATTCAGCATCAGTATCTTCATACACTCCAAAGTCATATTACTAAAAACAGACTGTTGTAGTTTGTTTTTGGTTTGGTTTTGGGTTTTTTGTGGGTTTGGGGGTTTTTTTGTGTTTTGGGGTTTGTGGTGGGGGGGTTTTTTTGAGAGAGCAAGCTGTGATTCTTCCATATTTCATCAGCATCTTAAAGTATAGCTAGCCTGCCTTCTTTCATTTTCCTTACACCTGAAAAGTCTCTGACCTATGAGCTCACCTTATTCAACTTCAAATCTTATCACCAACTTTGACTACAGAAAAAGTAACCCTGTCTGAAGTTACAGTCATTTTCCAGCTTCAGGAACAGAGCTGGATTAAGGTGACTGACCTTCACTGGAATTTAGGAAGCTATCTTGATCCACCACCACCACCCCCAGAAAAAAAAAAAAAAAAAAAAAATTTTGTTCCTCCCAGTTGTATAAAATCGTACCTGACACAAGAAAAACCTTATCATATGGTACTTAACCGAGTCAGCAAAGGAGCTGCCTGGGCATTCTTCCGAGAGATCAAATAACAAGTGTTCTTCTGCTGATAAAAAAGGCTAACTTAAGCCACCACGACTAATTCATAGTGCAGGCTTGACACTTGTTTATCTGGACAAACAATTCTGAAACGTTCTTTTGTCCTTGTGAGTACAGTGTAGGCAAGAGTCATGACTTTCTGGGTTACTTTAAAGGGCCACTGTTAAAGTACCTATTCATTGTTCAGGAAACAAGAGACGCCTTGGGCAGACTCTGACCAAACTGGCTCCCTTCACAAGACAGACTCCAATCTGCCCTAACCAGAGATTTGGGGTGAGATTTCCCAGAAGTGGCAGGGCGAACAAGAAAATTATGTTTTCCTGAGGCATTTAGTTCCCTAATGGCAAACTGTAATCAGGCATACAAGAAGCCTAAGTAACTTTTGAAAACAAAACTTGGGAGTTTAAAGAATTTAAATGCTTCTGTAATTTTTATGCATATTTCTGAACTGGGCTTTAAAACAATCTGCCATTTTTCTCATTTAGAAATTGTTAGTAGTAATAGTGAACTATGTTATGTTCTAGACCAGCTGCATACAGATGACTGTCACCTCTCAGCACCTTGCCTGGTAAAGATGACTGCATCCCCTTTTCTTGAAAGGGGAAACAACCTGCTTGCAGACCCCCACCCCAGGTATCAAGCTGAACTGTGTAACCCCAGTCACGAAGCCAAGGGCAAAGGCTGCCAGGCAGCTAAAATTCAACACGTTTTCTTGCAGTTTCAGGTTGAAGGTGCCCTATTGCCTGACTGCAAGGCACAGTGGTGGCTCAGTTCTGGTCACAATCTCTACTGAGCTTTGGAGATGGAACACGTTCCCAGGGTAATGCCTTAACAGGAGGAAGGAAAGAAAACTCCAAAGCCAGCACAAAATGGCATCATAATATTTTCTAGGAAGCCAGGGGAATACAGAGACCGTTACCTTGTTACATGCCTCATGATGTGGTCATGGGAATGCCATTACTTACACCTATATCTGTTTCAGTGCAAGAGCCCTCCCATAGAGACCTCTCAGTCATTGATGAGATAAGGAGGCCTTTGAAGTTTATTATGCATATGAGAAATTGTGTATTTAAGTAAACAGTGCTGGTCAAATGCAGCACTGACTTACAAAACCCCTGCAATACACTTGCACATGGAAAAACCTTATCTTAATGTTCCTGTGCTGCTAACTCATACCCCCACTTTAAAGCACAATACTCTCTTAGCTGACATTGTGGACTTCACCTTTTTCTAACACAAAAGGAAAAAGAGAGTTGCCTATGAAGAGATTCAAGAGCACAGGCTTTGCCAGAAAACAAGGCTGATTAAAGCTTTCAGAACGGGACCTTCAGCACCAGGACAAGAAAGTATCACAGATGGCTTCAACCACAATCTATAAAACTGCTAATTGCCTGCAGATGCCAAGAATATCAAGAGCTTACCAAGGGTTCAGAAAACAATTTGACAAATTCACAGTAAAGTCCATCAGAAGCTATTAAGCACAGGACATGTCTCCAATGGAGAGCAGGAGAGAACATCCCAGAAGAAATTATCACTGCACACTTGGTTTATGCACCATAACCACTGTCAAGAGCCAACAGAGGACTAGATAGGTCTCTCGCCTGGCTTGGTATAGCCATGCTTCTCTTGTTAGGATGGAAACAAGAGGGAACCAGAGGCAACAAGACCCAGAGTACAGTCTTGCAAGAGTATGGTGCATTGCTCACACCATCCAATGGTGGGTGGAAAGCTCACACATGGATGAAGAGGTAAGGAGAAGCAAGCTCCACAATGTGTCATCACAGATGCGGCCACCCTGTCAGGATTCCCATCTTCTTTCAGCATCCCCACGTACAAAACCAGCTGTTGGTACTTTCCAAATAGTCACATCACTGTTTGCCCTTGCCTGTCCTGGTCAACAGCACATGAGAGCCAGATCCCTGGAACGGCTCTCAAACTCAGTCTCATCCACTTCCTTGCCCCAGGCTAGATCAATTACAGCTGCACCTTTTCAGACAGATGCCTACCTAATCTGTTCCTTGAGAATCTGCAGTGTTACCAACATGCCCCCTTGCCAGGTCATCTGCTCCACTGCTGAAAACCTCAAATCCACAGCAAAGAGCACAGCAGCTGATAAACATATCTGTGCCAGGTAATATGCCCCTCCCCCCCCCAATTGCTTGCTACTATGAACCAAACAGACATTAAATGTACTGTCTTTTTAAGGTTTAAACCAGTTCACAGCAACTGAGAAATTAACTTTATACTTTTTTCCCTTCCTTTTGTTTGTCTCAGCCTTATCCAAGACATTTTGCAGGTGGGAAAAATTAACAACACAAGGTCAAGTCCAGTCAGGTTTAAGGGCATCCTTCATATCAAACCAGAAATCTATGGAGATACAACACTTCTCTCAAGGCAGACAATTTATTTTAGCTATGCTTTTCATTAGCAAAGTGGAAGATGATGAAGAAATGCCCTTCACTTTAGATACGCATCTCACCATAAACAGACTGCCTAATTAAACCACTTGTTTTTAAAGGGGAACTAGAGAGATTTGGCTTGTTCACAAAAATAAACCAGCTACGATTAAAGTTCTGAGACTTGTATTGTCAGGACAACCTGCCAGCTTTTCCCATCGAGCTCAGTCCCTTAAGACTGTAGATAGCAACAGCAGGGCTGCTTTAGCAGCTTGGTTTCAACCACCACTGAGACTTCACCCAGGGCCAATGGACTTAGCCAGGCAATGTCCCTCTCTCTATTGCTGAACGGTGCAGCTGCATAATCATGGTGATTCATTAAAATAATAAACCCAACATAGTAAATGTTAAACACTCAGTATATGCTGGTAGAAGTACAATAGCTTCTTTCCGTGTTAAATAACATTCTGATAAAGATTTGTCACGCACACCATTTTCAGGAGTACAACACTATCCAAGGTGACTGTCCTGCAGGTTTTTGATCACCATAATCTTATTTTTGAGCAAGAAGTGCTCGTGCAGATTGAGAAATGAGCAATAAGGCCTTATCACATAAATTAGCTCTCTTCAAGGCAGCGCTAATGTTGATAAGATGTTTGATGATAGCATGTCATGCAGAGGGACAAGAAAAGCAAGTGTCTACGTGGAACTCAGAGTGTAAAAGGGAGCAGGACCCAGCTCCAAGAGCTGCTCTGGACCAGTGAACTGTTGGCAAAAAGCTTCACCTGGGGACACCAGCTCACGTTAGCCACTTGGAGATGAAGGCACCATCCAGGTTGGCCATTTCATCTTTTCAGCCAAGGACACCATCCAGCAGGGAGATGAAACAGGCACCATAAAGAAGAACAGAGGGCAAGAACAACCCAATTGGAGCTACAGCCTCTAACCACAACACAAACATCCATTCAACAGCCCAAATCCAGGCAGCTGTACTGTTTTACCAAGCTTGTTTTGCTGCTTTTTCACACCTACAGCTCAGTCCTATTCTGCTGAA
>KL259601.1:17536-35030 GCA_000699545.1 Podiceps cristatus
ATTTACTTTCATTGGCTGCTTTCTGAAAGCTTAGGCTCATTAGGCAAATGAGCATGTGACAGCTGCATTGCTGCTGCACAGCCACCTTGGCCCCAAACTTGCAAGGTAGAGGCACTGAGAAACTGGTAGGCACCTCACAGGCTACAGTCCAAAGTATCCTGTGCTTGAGCACAGACCAAAGTCTTCTCTCCTATGGGAGGGCTGACTTTCATTGGCTGCTTTCTGAAAGCTTAGGCTCATTAGGCAAATGAGCATGTGACAGCTGCATTGCTGCTGCACAGCCACCTTGGCCCCAAACTTGCAAGGTAGAGGCACTGAGAAACTGGTAGGCACCTCACAGGCTACAGTCCAAAGTATCCTGTGCTTGAGCACAGACCAAAGTCTTCTCTCCTATGGGAGGGCTGAAGATTCACAGAAATACTCTGAAGATGCACAGAAGTAGCTTTGTCATCATGCCCAGCCTCAGTGCTAATTACTGCCCTTTCCTATCAGGGAGCCAGATACCAGGTCATGCACATGTTTGGTAGCCCAGGCCACTGATGAAAACCAAACCCTTGCTAGAGCCACGGCTGCGACGGGGACACGCGCTCAGATCCACTGCCCACATGCACTAGGTTGGGTGTGGGACATGTCCATCCTCCCGCTTTCAGACGTGCCTGTGCCAGGTGGCCTGAGGCACAGCGGCAGGGAGTGGTGCACATGCTTGCCTGAATCGGGGCCTATGCTTGCTCATCCTTTTATCTTCCTTCTATACTTTCTCTCATCTCTTCTGCCCCTAGTTCCTGGCAGTGTGACGCTACGTAACAGGATGAGCTATCTCTTTTGCAATAGGATTGGATCACCCTCCCCCCAGCTGAGGGTCATTGCTCCCTTCACTTATCATTTTATCAGCATGACACACTTTTTTTTTTCTTCCTGCTGTTTATTGCTGGAAATTGGTTTGATCAGAAACAGTGAATCACGAAGCCAGCAATAAAAAAGTCACAAAGCTGAGAGGCTCAAATCTCATGGCACCTGTAGCATGAAGGAAGATGTGAGTGTCTCCCTCCCCTTGAAATGAAATTGCTTCCAACAGCCCATGCTGGAGGGGAGAGGGATCTGCATATTCAATTTAATAAGTAAAATACACCTGGGAGGCCAAGGTGCAGAGGCCCAGAGCATTGCAACATATTCTAGCTAACTATCTTGTAAGTAAGCTGTTAGAGATGGAAAAGGGAGGAATGGCCATTTTTTACCTACATTCTGAAACCGAAGCGGTATTTAATCCTTTATTCAAAAACCTAAGCACATACATACTATACAACACACTGGGGGGGGGGGGGGAGGGGGGGGAGGAGGAGGAGGAGAACGATGACGATGACAAAAACTAACAAGAGCACTGAGCAAGCCAGCAGTGATTTTGGTTACTAACCCATCTCCCTCCTGCATCCCAGCCCAATAAAATATTTTGGTGCTACTTGCCCCCATCAAATTCTTTCTAATTTCCAAGTGTTTCTACAGTTCCTAATGTTTGTCTGGGATCAGAGAGGGATGCCCTGCCACACCAAAAGCTGTTCTTGTAACATGCCTGAAAAGCTTTGCCTTTGGTGTGTTACAGCTGACATTAGATTTACTGCAGCTGCAACAGCAGTGCATATAAATCTGCTGTTTGGTGGCTGTAGATTTTGCCCAGATCCCCTCAGATGACAGGAAGTCTTACACTGCCCTGACGGTTTCTTTCAGCAGTCATTTCTCCAGGGTATGGTATTAATATATCTTCATTGTTAGTCAAATACCACACTGGCTGAAGCACTCTGGCAGGAAAAATCCTCTCCCATAAAACCTGGAGCCTGAGTCAAAGACTGAAAAGGCTTGTGTGTCCATAGAAATTGCACGTTTGGGATGCCTAACCCATCTCAAGAGACGTTAAAAACACCAAAGGACTAAGAGTAGAAGGCTCAGAAGAATAGATTGCATTCTGTAACCTGCTGCTCTCAGCCACCTCCAAGACACAATGTTTTTGAGAAAGCCAAAGAAAACAGCTGAGCAATGGATCTCATTACTGTTATTAATGCTGAATGGAACTTTTCTTCCCTAATAGTTTGACAGGTGAATCAATGGCAAAGCCTGGCTGCCCGCCAACCCCAGTGGCGAGCACTGGGGAGCAGGCTTTCCCAACCCCTGTAGATATCATCTTACAACCTGAGGCATACGATTTGATTACCCTTATCTGAACTTGCATACTACTTGTATCAATGGAGTTGCTTGGATGCAGAAATCGCCTCAATGACTTCCCGTAATACTGGATTCCACTAAGCCTGACACTCTGAAGAGGCATTTCAGGCACTTGCTACAAGTTTGTTAGCAATATGAAGAAACATTTGCCAGCCTAAATCCGAACAGAGTCCTACTATGATGCAACATGATCACTTTTCCATGCAAACTTTTTTGAATGAGACAATTTCTGATGCTCAGTCTTTTACCAGGACCCTTGTAGTATTAACTTTTTCTTGGTCAGATAATAGCTAATGGAGCCACGTTGTTACATAAAAATAGCACCCACCACTGCTATACAGACGATCACTTAAGAAATGGATCCTAAAGTCTCAAACACCAGAATGCAAATGAGTGACAGTTTCTAGTCATTTATTCAAACTATTATTTTTACAAAAGATATTCTGAGGGGAAAAAGAGTGCTGACCTGTGATTTGCCAGACCCCTGAAACAGGCAGCATGCAAGAAGTCTAGACAACAGGGAAAACAGCTAAAAACCAACAGCTCCAGCAGCCAAGGGAATGAGGCCTGACACCACAAAGATGACCAGAAGCTGAACTCAAGTCCAAATTCAAGTGGAAATTAATGTGAATTCAGGTTCCCTTAGTGCAGAGGTAGATACCCAGAAAGAGGTACAACAGTTAATATCTCAACCACCATAGCAAATGAGTTAGACATCTCATAATATAGAGAGAGAAAAAAAAAACAAAACTAAACAAAACAAAAAACCCTGAAGAGCAACAGATGGAGGATAGCAAGAGCACAATCAGACTTCTCAAGCAGTACTTTTACCAGAGGCACACTGCACAAAACAGGTCCATGGCAGGGGGATTGGAACTTTAAGGTCCCTTCCAACACAAACCATTCTATGATTGCAAATCCATTTCTCAGGTTAGACAGCTAGCACAACAGCATGGCTGCTGGTTAAAACAAAACCAAAACCCCTAAGTCTCTGTCCACATCACTTCCCACATTTCTTTATTTCCAGACAGACTCTTATAGGCCAGAAAGCAGAGATCTCTTGCTAGACCCAAAACTTTAGCACAGTGTTTTGGTAACCCTCTTCTTGAAAACAGTTGATTATATACTGCTGTCATAAATTTAGCCTAGTAACAGCTGGGACAGATTTACAGGGGATGTGGTGTTTTTTTTTTTTTTTTTATGACTATCTATTATTCATGGTGTGTTAGCCCTTACAATGTGTTTAGCCAAGGAAAAAAGAGATAAGATATCCTCTGGTTGATTATTGACAGATACTTGGCAGCTTGTGTCTCCGGGACTGCCTGGTCACAAATAAAATGAATCCAGCCTCTAAAAGCACTGATTTGATAACTTGACCGTCTCAAACTAGAAAATGATATGGACTAAAGAGGACAGGGGCAATCATTTGTAACAAACACTGAATTTTTGTCTCTTAAATCTCAAGCAAAAGTTTGTCAGAGGAGCTAAGCTGTCAGCCTGGGAAGCGTGTGGTAAACACTCCCCTAGAAACAGCCATGGCAAGATCTACTGACCCAGAAGCTTCCTTCATAGGAGAGCAATGCCTGCTCTGGAGGTACCACAGCCGTGTGCAAGAGGGTTTCAAGTGACAAGCAGGTATCTCAGGAAACTATGTCAGGAGACAATGTCCTTGTCGGACAAGGAGCCAATCTTGCCTCAGCCCACAGAACACCTTTGCTAACACACACTGCTCTAGCTCCCTGGACAGCAGCATAGACACATTTAGCTAAGCTATAGACAATACAGATCAGTGCCTGGCTGGTGTGATTTACACCATGACAAAACTTCAGGAGACATGGATATCAACTGCAAAGCCATTAGAGAGAACAAAAGTCAAGAATCAGTCCCAGGCTGCTCAACATGCTGGTGTCCCCAGAGGCATCGCTTTTCTTTCAAAGGAAACATGAAGACCCCAGGACATGACACTGAACCACGTTCCTCTTCAGCAGTTGAAGCCTGGTTTCTCCCCAAGTTGTGCCTCCTGAGCTTCCCTAGTTTTGAGTAGGAGGCAACTTCCAAGAGGCAGAGGGAATTGCCAGCAGCATTCCTGACACCAGCTTATCTTCCCATTACCATCCCTTAAAAAGGGGTAACAAGGATGAGTTGGGTCCCTCACTTTACACACACACACAGTTGTCATTAAAGCACTGACCATACATTTTTACCTTGCCTTTATCCTGTAGAGTTCAGACACGGCTCAGGAATGATGTCCTGGTGTACTTCAAGCATCTATAAGGCCTGCTCCTAAAATCATGGCATGCAGGGATAATATCTTTCAGAGGCTGCGCTTCCCAAAAGAGGAATGCTAGGGGAGAAACCTGCAGAAATGTGGTGCGTTGAGCAAAGGTACCAACAAATGCAGAAGACTGTCCTCAATCCCTTTGAATGCACTGCAATTACAGCACCTGTCTTCAAGTACAGGTTCACCCCCCCACCCTCATAACGAGCAAAAACACCGCTGTGCCCATCCCAGCAGCTCAACACAATCCTCTCACTGTAATTTGGCTGTCCAAACTCTTTGCCTATGCACCACTTGCATCTCCCCTCAGTTTGATTTGCTTCACTCCCCTCCAAGCAACCACTGCTCATGTAGGTACATAAGTACCAAGACAAGCTTTGCAGAAGTAATTTCTTTAAAACTAGGCATTCATCTTGTGTTATGAGATGAGGATCTCTGCCAGAAACACAAGCAAGAGATTTTTTTCGTCAGCTGGGCAGGCTCCTTCTGCTGGGAATTACAGCAGCAGATTTCAAGCCTCGGTTTATTTTAGTCTTGGTCAAGTCACTTCATCCTTCCAGAGCTTTTCTTTCCAGACTCGCTTGTCTGCTGTTGACTATTAGATTAAGATGAACCTAGGCCAATTAAATAACAGTTCTTCAATTAGTTTTTCCTTCTCAGCAGTCATGTGAAGTACTGTTTGCTTGCACAGCAGAAATAGCAAGATCCAAGGTGAATGAGTTTTATTATTCATCTTGCACAGTTCATTGTGCTCATAATTCCCTCACTTAGAAATAGCAAGACAATCCAAGACTTGAGATAGCTTCTCAGAAGAGTTTCCCTTCTAGTTATATCCTGAAGTGTTGTTTTAACTCATTCATCATTTGTTTGCCTTGCCTGTTGGTTAGGTACCTCACCCCACCCCTTCATATGACTTCTTCCTTTGGTTAACTCCATGCATAACTTGACTTCTGAACTGCCAGAGGTCACCTGACACAGCACGGTCAAACATTAACTCTGCAAGCACCCTGGTTTCACCAGGACACCGGCTGCTCATGCATCCTGACTCACCAGTCGCCAAGCTAGGTCATCCCAACGAGCACATTCATGTACTGTGATGCTAACTGCTCTTACTACTCCGTTAGCAGGAGCCATGTGCCTTCTGGAGAAAAGACTATTAGCTACATGCTCGTCTCTCCCATACAAGTTCTAAACAGCCTCCTGCTTCTGGTATAGAAACCATGAATCCCCCTCCCCAAACATTTGAGGCGGCCCTTGAAAGCCCAAATTGGTTTCTGTTTGTCTTTACCAGGCATCAGTGACAAAGGCCTGAGCTTAAACACCACATACCTTACTGCAGTCAGCACTACTGTCATCATGCGCAGGTGTGCACAGGCAGCATGCCCCAGCTGCGGGGGAGCACTTGAGCTCAGAGGGCAGAGCTGGCGTGTTTGCCCATGCCTGCTGGAGGAGAGCGAACCACCGCAGGCAAGAAGCTGAGGCTGTGGCAGTCACAGAAAGCACAGTCTGGCAGCCAGATCACAGCAGAAGAGCTGTGACCATCAGGGAGCTGGTTAATGAAAGCTCAGTTTGTGCACGGAAGGGAGAGACTCATTTTCTCTCCTGCTAAGGCCTTCTGAAGGTGCTAATTGCTCTCTCTAGGAAATAGCATTCCCCAAACTTCAGCTATTTCGAGACACATGGTTCAGCTGTTTCATCTCTGGTTGTGATACCAGGTGGGTGAAACTGCAGCAGGGAAAGAAAAAAAAACAGGGAAGGTCTTGTGTTGTGTGACGGAGGCAGTGAAGCATATCAAACAGAAGACTTCAAAAGCTCTTATCCAGTGCAGGGCTGGGTGATGATGTGTCTCCTAAGAGAAAGCCGATAGCCTTGAGAGACAAAGAGCTCCGAGAGCCAGGAACGCACTGCACCTCCCCACCTGCTTTCATTAAAGCTTTGGGCCTGTTCCCAAAGAGCCATGTCTCAGCACTGAGGCTGCTGCCAGGGTGGTAGATAAGAACACAGAAGAAAGAGGAGCTGCATCTGCAAACCCTTTCCTCCACTCCCCCTCCTCGAGCCTGCGTGTTGCACCAGCACATTAACCTTTCTCACTTCCCATCCTTTGTTTTTCTTCTCATGCACTTCTTCCACCATCACCACAGCCCCCAAGTACAGAGGCTGCACCAAAGCACAGAAACGGTTCAGAAAGCACCACCATGCCTGTCTTGGCCTTGGTTTCACCTAGGACAGGCAATTCCAGCAACCACAGCTTGCAGGGGAGACACAGGCGTCCCAAGGGGAAACAGCCAGCTTCAGGGAGAGGCCTGTGAAATAATACACAAGAATCAGGCTGTAAATTCAGACAGGAAGAAGGGAGATGTACCAGACCCCATCAGAGCCCTGGGGAGGACTTTGGCAGGTAGGTTGCTCTTACTCATACTGTAATTCATCCGAGAGAGAACATCCTTTGCTTCCCATCGCACAATTATCACTGCCACATTTTCAAGCACCTTAACACATGCCTCAGATAACCTTCCCCTTTAAAAGCACCAGGATTTTAAAAGAGTTTAGCAACTTCTCTTTATTAATACCATGACCAAAGAGTTCTTATAATGCGTAATTTGGCCTGGAATGGGGACAGGATAGCAAAGAGGCAATACAGTAAGAGATAAGAAAGTAAATGACAATTTTACCTTGAATAGTTTTTCCTCAGGAAGCCCACCATTTTCTATTGCTGGATCTTTTGCAGCCCAGGTTAGAAAGGACACACACAAGCAAAATCCTAAGTGACAAGTTTTGAACTTAAGCTTGCTTTAGCACAGGGCAGATTACAAAGGAGGCACGATACGATGCCTGTGCCAGGCCACCCCTCCTAATCATCCCCTCAGCAGGGTGCACTTCTCTCAGGTACACTCACAGAGGCGTCACAGAAGACTCCAGCACCGCTGGCAGACAACATGCAGGCACAACTTTGGGGCTCTGGCAAAAGCCACATGTAGATACAATGCATTCCCATCCCGGTCCCCACCTCTAACACCCAGCTGACATTGCACTTCAGCAGCCTCAAGCTCTGTTCTGATCTGCAGCCAGTAACTTCCTTCCCTTGAAGGCAGCAGCTATGTAAAAACTCGAGTTACTTAAGCCCTGTGACAGGCACTGCCAATGCTCTGATGCCTAATGGACCACATTGCTTGTGACCTCTGCTTTCCTACCCAAGCCAGAGCTGACAACAGACTTGGGCAGATCCCCCCATTCAGAGGTGCAGACAGGAGCAGATAAACTTCAATGCTAACAGGCTCAGCTGTCCAGAACTGGTCAGAGACAGCTTTAAGCAGCCAGAAAGCAATATTCCCTTGATATTTGGGAAGAACAAGAGGGCTTTTGGACTCTCTGGTATTTGTTCCTAAGTTACCTTCACTGCTCGGGTAGCAAAGCTGTAGCTCTCCCTGCCATGACCGCATCACTGTTCCACACAAACATGCGAGAGTACCCAAAATCAACTTCCAAACACAGAGAGGACTTGTTAAATTTAGTCCATGGTCCCAGATGGTTCTTACTTCTCATTGCTTGCCAGAGCAGATCTTTCTCAAGGACTCCTGAAAGCCCATGTGCCTCAATGCAAGACAGTCAGGAGGATATTCAAGCACAGCTACAGGAGTCAGCTTTCTCCTCTTCCTGAATTTTGGAGACAGTATTTCAAAGGAATTTGCTTAAAGCAACCAAACTAGCAAGCTTCCCTCATTAAAAGGGATCTGATACTCTACCAGATACTGCTGCCATACTCCTGGCAAGCTCTGTTTGCAGCACTGCCAGTACTAAGCTACTGGTAATTAGTAACATTATTAGACAGGTCACACTTTTGATGCATTTCACAACAACAGAATAACTGCCCAAAGCCCATGTACTTTTTGACTTACAGGGAGTCACCTTAGAAGGCCAGCTACTTTGACTCTCAAAATAGTTTGGGTTGGAGGGGACCTTAAAGATCGTCTAGTTCCAACCCCCTGCCATGGGCAGGGACACCTTTTGCTATACCAGGTTGCTCCAAGCCCCATCCAACCTGGCCTTGAACACTTCCAGGGATGGGGCATCCACAGCTTCTCTGGGCAGCCTGTGCAAGGGCCTCACCACCCACATAGGGAAAAATTTCTTCCTTACATCTAATCTAAATCTGCCCTCTTTCAGTTTGAAGCCATTCCCCCTTGTCCTATCACTACATGCCCTTGTCAAAAGTCCCTCCCCAGCTTTCTTGTAGGCCCCTTCAGGTACTGGAAGGCTTCTGGAAGGGCTCCCTGAAGCCTTCTCTTCTCCAGGCTGAACAACCCCCAACTCTCTCAGCCTGTCTTCATAGCAGAGGTGCTCCATCCATCTGACCATTTTTGTGGCCTCCTCTCGCCCCGCTCCAATAGCTCCATGTCTCTCCTGTGCTGAGGCCCCAGAGCAGGACACAGCACTGCAGGGGGGGGTCTCACCAGAGCAGAGGGGCAGAATCCCCCTGCCCAACCTGCTGGCCACAGCAGCCCAGGGTACAGTTAGTAACTCTGGATATTGAATTTTACATGAAAAGGAGACCAACTGTTCTCTGTGGGAATACCTACAAGCTTTTTCCATTAATCACTTCATTAGTGTCTTACAGGGAGAGTTCTGGGCACTCGAGCAGTAAAACCTAAGAAATGCACCCTGCTGGCAGGTGAAATCGCTGTCCAGAATCTACTCGCTTTGCATTTGCTTCCCAACTTGAAGCTGTGCCCTGAAGAAACCACAAAGCAACCATTCTCCAAAGTGAACCTCGACAGGGGGATGGGATTGGTTTGGCTTTCCTTGTTGCTTTCCAAAGTCCTAGAAAAGAGAGGATATTATTTGTCTATGGAAATCTCATATGCAGAGTGACATCTGTGGAAAATAATAAAGAGAGCATTGATGATAGAAAAGCCAAGAAATAACTAAGAGTTGTGTGCTCATGAAAAAACTACTATTTTTCTTGAGTGTAAACATATTTAGGGAACATGAAAATGCAAAGAATCAGGTTACATTACGGATCTGTGATTGCCCAGCTTATTTTACATACACACCCTCCTGCCAGCCTTTCAAGTTACAGCTCAAATTCTGCAGTACTCTCAAAAAAACTGTGAAACTGAAGTCTGAAAAACTCCTGGCTTTCACTCTTGGACCCAATTGAAAACCTTGACAAGATTTTCTGACCAGTTAGCACAGCCACTCAAAATTAACATGGATGCAACTGAGTGAGTAGATTTGATGGACCTTGACAAGCTGATACAAGAATAGATTGGTGAGTGGGTTTTTAATCTTTAAGTCTGAGGGTTTCTTTGAATCCAATAATGAAAGCAAACACACTACAGTTGTAAGATCCCATAAGATGTTTTGAAGTGATTTGAAGGGCCGCTTATAAACGACAGCCTTTGAGTTTCTCAGAAGCCAAGCTGCTATCCCTTTCTGAGGGTGCCAGGTCTCGGGCACAGTAGTTGAGGAAAAGTGAATTCCAGTTCTTCAAGCCAATGCCCAGAGCAGAAAAACATGCTGCAAATCGATGGACACACTAAAGCACTGGGGAAGCCAACAGCAGAACGACTCAGAGCCACACCATCATCTCCCACAGCCCTGGCTTAGGACTGTTTCTAAGCATGCCCCCCACCCCCAGCTGCCCACCACAGGCTGCCCATTGCAGCCGCCACGTGTTTAGTGGCATCCCTATGAGCTGGTCATGGGTAACGGCAGCAGAGAGCAACCTCGCATGACAAGAGCTGGGCGGCCTGCTGACTCCGGTGGTGCAGGACAGAATCCAGATGTCCAATTTCTAACAAAATCAGGCTAATTTTTTTTTTTTTTTTTTTTCTTTTTTACATATGTAGAGCCTGGACACAGGGCTTGCAAGGCTGAATGGGAGAATGGCACACTGAAGAAAGAGGGAACTCCAAGTTTCTGTTCAGACACAGCCCAACCCCACGTTCTTGAGGTAAGTGCCCCCAGCAATAATTTTTAAAGTCCATTTTACATATTTAGAACAAAAAGCAGAAATGAAAGCAATGTGAACTATTAGTGAAAACCAGCAGAGAGGGGAAAGGGTTATAAGTTCTTGGTAGAAGCCTTACATCCTATTCATCAAAGGAACTGCTCAGAGGAACGCATGCTACTTACATAAGAGACAGTTTCACCCTCTTGGCTCAAAGTGATTTTGAAGCACACAAAAATGCACCAGTGGAACACACCACCACCTATATTCTGCTTTGAGGAGCAAATGTTCAGCAACAGGAGCCCTCAAATGAAGTGAATGGCTGCCAAGGCACAAGTTACATGGCTCTCCAAAATAAGAATACCTGCAAGATGTGTTTTAGAAAGCAGACCTGGTACTGAGACACATTAACATGCAACAAGTATTTCAACAACAGCAGTTTACCAGAGCAATCTGTTAGAAACATTAGGCGAATTAAAAGAAAGTGGCTTCACAATTAATCATCAGCATTCTTTTACTGAATATAGTCAATATATGTAGTAGAGAATTTAGCTTTGTGTATCTCCTAGAAATGATGTATTTTGATTTCTCCATCTCAGATCCTTTTTATTTGTATCCATTCATTCTCCCAGCATAATTGCACCCAAGTGAGGCAAAACATCTTAAAAATCCTTCAGATTTGCTTGTTTGGTTGTTGTTGTTTGCCATTGTTTTGTTTTTAAATATCCTGCTTAAAATTGTTTGCTTACATTGCAGCCTTTTCATACTTGGCATTTCTGCCGACACCAACGGGGAAATGAAGAAGAAAGTGCTTTGCTATTAGAGAACAGGGAAAGGATGCAGGTCCAATTAGTGACTATCCTACAGGCGCCCTTTTTGGGGCAAATCAGCTTGACAGGGATTTTCAAAATGGTCCATGTTTCAGAAATAGATCAATGACCAAGATAAAACTAATATTGCCAGCAACCTGAAATCAATATTTGTTGTTTATAGGAACATTACACTTCACCATACATCAGTCCCCAAACTCTGCTTGCAGACTATATCTTCCCCATGCTGCCTTCTTGTGGAGACCTCTAGGTGTACCCTTGGCACTAAGACCATTTTACCATTACTATACATTAATTTGCAGCAACTTCTCTGATGCTTATGACTCTGAAACTTGTAAAACCATTGCACATTTACTGATACTAGTATCTTTCTGCAAGCTTACGTAGACCCAGAGGGGATGCACTTTTATTTTTTCATTTTACAAACATCCCTAGAAGGCAAAGCTGAACTCTACAACCTTTACAGCAGGCTAAAATCCAAACTGGCACCTACATGATATGAAGACGGTTGAAGTGCAAATTCTTGTTCCTACTAAGGAGACTCCAAGAGGTGCAACAAAACTGTCCCATATCACTTCGAACGAAGAAACGATACACCCCAAACAAGGAGCCGGTACAGTAACACGCAGAAGTCAGAAATCACCACTCACCTATGGTGACATGACTCGTTACCTGACGGACAAGGCAAAGACAGCAAACCTAAAGAGGAGCAATGAATGCTCTTCCCATCAGCCAGAAACATAGCAACAGACTTGGGATGCTGGGGGAGACAGTTTCCCATCACGACAGATATATTAAACGTTTCCATTTAAGAAAGGAGATGCAGTGGTGCACTTTCACTCCAATGCAGAGATAAAGAGGACGGAGATTGCAGCTTCAGGCCCTCCTGCTCTCCCCACCCCAGTTCCTTCAGTTGACTGTAAGATGTGTGGTAAGTGCAAATGTCACATACACACAGGATTTTGCTCCAGTCACTTCAGCCAGGTGACATTTCTGTTGTCTGTAGTTCTGGACCAGCGAGCAGCATTTGCTTGGTGAGGCTTTTAAGACATCCCCTGCTGCATAGTCCTATTTACCTTTTACTCTGCATATTTAGAGATGAGCCCCGGCTCCCGACTTGTACCACAACTGGCTCCTTTTAGCTGTGCTGCATTTAAAGGGATCATTTCATGCTTTCCCAGTGTGTTAGTTTAGCAAACACAGTGTGCTTGTCACTTAGCCACGGCACAAATCACAGCACACTGCTCAAGGGGAGACACAAGACTTGCCAGGAACCCACCAGACAGTGCTGGGCAGATGAGAGCTGCAGAGCCAGAGACTCTCCCTTTGGGATGCCTGAAAAAAATGCTGGTAGCTCCATCACAAAATAAAATAAAAATCACTTTAATACTAGCAACTGCATTGGAAGGTGGATAGTGAGCCAGATGGGATGCCCTCCCACAATAATTCGTGAGGTTTTAAATATCCTAGTTCAGAAAAACGAAAAAGTCAAAAAATCTCACAATTTCCCCAGAAATAAGAACACCGGGGGAGGAAAAGAGGAAGAGAACATTTTGTTTCTATTCATTTTCAGGAATTTTATTTCAGTTCCAACATTTTTTTTAACCTTCAATTAATGCTAGCTATCAAAATGAAGCAGCATTTGGACCTAAAAACATTGAAACTTTGCCATTTAGAAAAGGTCAAACAGTTTTCAAAACATTTTTGTCCAATATTTTTCAGCAACTGAAATTCATCAAAACCAACGTTTTCCCACAAAATTGTTCCATCTCAGACAACTGGCATTTTCTGAGGCACGATGCTTCTCTGGGGATCTCCCTCCCAGTCCAAGGGGCTGGTCCTTCCCTTTTGTCACCAGCTAGCCTCTTTGGCAGGCAGCCCATGCCATACTTTTGGGCCTTGGTAGCTCACCCAATCCCCAGTTCAGATGAAGTCAATTGAAGTCAGACACCAGGCCAGGGTATGCACTTCTACAAGGTTCATTATATGCCCCCCATCTCAGTGTCATATCTGTGCATTTTATATCTCAGTTCCCTCACCCAAAAACCAGTTACGGACCAGAGGGGTAAGGACAGGTCTCGCCTTAGCCTTGAGATACTATTACTACAATATAAAGCCTGTTTTTCTTTAGCTACCCACCTGGCTGAAGCGAATAGCCCCCATGCAGAATCACCTGTCTGGAACAACCATTCTGACCTAAAATTACAGCTGGATTTTCCACCTTCTTTGGAAGATCTTAAATCCAAAGGCTATCTTCTACTCACCTGCAAAACGTTAGCCCTCTTGAGAGACGACATTTTACTGCCGAGTAAGGCTATGCTCCAAGAGAGCATGCTCATTTTGCACCTGAGCCCTGAAAGCTGTCCCGAGGAGCAGAGTTCACGTGGCACCTGTCCCTGCTGCCCACGAGCACGCCACGAGCCCAGAAACCTGCAAATCCCAAGCACCTGCTTACTCTTGGATGGGATTTAATAACCAATGACTGTACACAGGGAAGCTGCACAGCAAGGACTTCCCAGGGGGTAGGCATGATGTGCAATAGGGGTGCAAACATCATCTCAGCTACAGAAGGTACTTCCATGGGTTGCGAGCAGAGCTGTACATTTGCTTCTGCTCTGACTCCATGCTAAGAGGTGTCTGGCTCACATTCAACTACATCTTTGCATAGTCAGACAAGCTCAGGTTTGTCTATGCTCATCTGCGTAGACATGAGTAACATGCTGGGGCCAAAGTCACAATCTAGTCTGTAAACACGGTCTCCAGCAGAGCAGAGCAAACCACATCAATTAAAGAAGAGACTGAAGCCTTCACTGGGAAGTTACAGGGGGCTGAGTCAACAGGAATGCAGGCGTACACCTGAGCTGCTGGAGTTGGCTGGCATGGGAAGCAGGAATATCACCAGTTGCAGACTTCCCCAAAATTACACAGAACTGTTAAAAACAAAATGTAAAAATCCCGTATTCTCTTCTCTGTATACAGTCTCTCCCAAACCCTACCCATTTTGAAAACCAGGTCAGTACTGAAGGAGCGCCTCTATATTTCAATAGAAACACAACACCACCACCACCCCCTCACTCCAAAACTCTCAAGATCTGGGTCTGCAAATTCAGCTCTCTATACCCATCACTCTGTAATACAAGCTTCTTCCAAAAATATTCTTACGAACATGGCCCCAAGTAGCTAATACAAGTGAGCAGGACTGGGAACTTGCAGGGTCATCACCTACTCATTGATGCACAGACCCACAGCCCTGTCCCCAATTAAAGAAGCATTAAGCCTTGTACTCCAGCTCTGGAGTCTTCTTGCCAGACATCTACAAAAGAGCTGGCTGTTGAAGGCTTTTGGACTGTGCCAGTCACCATTGCCTGTAGGTGGGAAAAGTGTTGTGCAAGGAAGGTTTTCATCAAGGACCTGTTTCCAGTAAATCCAACTAACGCAGAATGCCCGAGGGATTTCTCTTACAAACAAAATGCTGCTGGACTCCTCGCAGCGCTCCAGCCAGCGAGCTGAAAAGGGCTGTGGCACAGTGCCCTCCCTTATAGTACCACCACGGTGGCCTCAGCTCTGAGGGAGAGGCAATCAAGCATACATGGTTTTCTTTCAACCTGGAAAGATGATAAAAGCCAGCAGTGCAGGAACCCAGCATGATGGGAGCCAGGCCAGCAGATGGGAGCTGGAGAAACTGGCCAACACTGAGGTCACCTCTGTTTCCTTCAACAAAATTCCAAACAAACCCCTCAAGCCCCCCAAAAACCAGGTGCAGAACTGAGTGCACAGGTTATATAATCACTGCTCTGTGCTTCAGCTGGATGGTCCATGTTACTGAGCAAACAACTGCTGCATCTAGTAGGGGACGGGTGTTTTATGCTGCTGCAGGAAAATCACAATTCTTCTGTGACTTGAAAAACCCATCTTAGGGCTTTTTCAAGTTTCCAAGTTCTCCTCCAAGAGAGACCCTTTTCTCAAATCTAGGTCCAGACTGTGCAAGGGCCCAAAAGGGACTTTGATCCCTAATCCCACTTGAGAGACTGGGTTTTTTCTGCTCACCTACTTCCTGCAGAAATAATATTTCCCATCTTCGTACCTGAGCCCTCAGGAAGCTTCCCAGTAGTCAAGGGAAAAAGAGTCAAGGCCTTCCTGTAATAGATAGACAGCAGAAGCACTCAAACAACTTTGTGGGTTTTCCACTGAAGCAAGAGCTGCTTAAGCATTTTTTGACTAAAAACACATGGCAAACATTTATCTATAGTCTTAGTTTCAGGTTCTTGAATGCTTCTAACAGTCTAGGGTTTTAAGCAGCACTGACCAATGACCCAAATCTAAACTGCAGGTTGGATTTAAAAATAAAAAAAATAAGAAAAAAATCAGTTTTTCCAATATGAAGGATGGCCAGAGCTCTGTCTCTAAAACTTGTATTTCTACCAGTGACAACCAGTAGTGGCTGATCCTCCTGTACACCTGATCTGTCACATGCTGGTGGTGTTCTACCACTCCTGAGCCTTTACTAGCCACCTCAAAGAGAGGCACAAGAATTACCCAGTCCTGATTCTTCCTTAGGTACTTATTTTCACAAAATCTATGGAGCATGGGTATGAGCTAAAGCTGGTTACTTCACACCTCTTTTCCCCTATGATCCAAGCTAGCTGTTTCGGATCATGCTTCTGCCTCAGCAAAGGTAACAGCAACCCTTTTCCCGAGTTCAGCAATTCCATGAGGAGGCAGAGCTGGGTGCGGGTCCGCAGCACAGCGATGCTGGCAGCACAGCAGGCAGAACTGGGCCAGTCTGACATTGCTTGGCTCTGGCCAAGGCTATTGGCCTTGGTTTGCTCACAAACCACAGGTGGAAAGGAGAGGTAGCAAGAGAAGAGGGGAAAGAATTAATTTGGAAGAGCTCCTAGATCCTGCATCTGCACCTTATGCTTGACAGGATGGGGCTGGATGGAGAGAATGACTGTGTTTATACAGAATGTTTACATAGAGACGCTCTCTTTCTGGGAAATAGTCAATATGCGATGCCACCCAAAAGTACCTGGCACCTGGAGACCTGCTATGCTGGGCTGACACTCAGCTGCTTCTGTGCCAGATGGACACCAGTGTTTGTATAGGTGGTACTGGCCAATTGCCTGGCACATAGCAACTGTAGATAGAGATGATTTATTTCTCCTCAGACTTATCCCCTTTTGCTGCTACTGTGCCACATTTCCCTCCTACCTGCTCAGGTAAGGAAGGTAAAAGGAAACTGCATGAATGCAAGACTTAAGTCTGTGGCAAAATGAATTTTTATGAATTCTACAAAAGAATTACCCAGTCTTCCTCTCTCTCCCTGGCCAAACTCACCTTCCTGGAAAGAGTTTGGGGCAAGTTGTTGGGTTGGTTGTTTTTCGCAAATTCATACCTGAAACCTCCTGCAAAAAAAGGGTGATTTCCAGTTCTGAGATGCAAAATATCATTTAACCACTTTTCTTTAACCCTCGTACACACGAGGGACACCAGAATACTGCACAACCAACATCTGAACAGTTTCATAAAACCAGCAGAACCTTAGAAAGCTGGGATTTTGTGACACTGACATCATTTTCCTCAAACCTGCTTTACCCTTGGGACCTCTATCAATTCTCATTCCTTGCAAACATCAAGGTATGCCAGGGTAAACTATTTGCTGAGGGGGTAAGAGAGTCCATTCAAGGTGGTGTCACTGCTGGGAAGCTGAAAAAAAGTGATGTCTCCTGAAGTCTTGCTTCTCCTCCAATACTTGCTCCATGCAGATGAATTTAGCTCTGCTGCACTCAAAAGACACCCAACAATCAGGGTGAGGCTCAAGGGCAAAATCAGCTTCGGGTAGAGGACAACTGGGACCCTATTAGACAAACATTAAGAACAGGTTCATCATCTTGGACATTCCTTTGTTACGCATTGCTTAACCAAGCACAACAGGCCTTGGAAACCAGGAGGCAGTGAAAGGATGAAGGCAGCAGCACAGGGCCAGCTGCACTGGACAGGACATGGGAACCTGAGCCATCTACTCAAAAGTAGGATCTCCTGGTGTGAGGTGTCTACGGCTTCTCTAATACTTCGACCTTGTGCCACTCCGTTGCACCAGCTGCTCTGGTACCAAACCACGCTGGTGGTTTCTGCGCCTTGGATCCCAGACCAAACAAGGGACAGACTCTCACGGCTCTGCTCCTTTGCCAGATTCGTCTCAGAGCCCATGTTACAGATGCC